>JACGAQ010000780.1:0-90819 GCA_014119065.1 Orius insidiosus
AGTTTTTGCTCAAAACCTCTGCTATATGTATAGTTTTTCTTTTCTAAATCTAATGTTTATTCGTTTTTTATATTCTAGATAGGTTTATGTTCAAAAATACCATTTTATATCAGTACTAAATTTTATTTATAATACATTATATACAGTTAGCGTATAGGTACATATTTTTAATCAAATTCTTCACAAATTTTTTAGACACTCACTTCCAAACAACTCATACATTCGCGTTTTTTGGTCTCTACGAAGTGTTTTTTGCATACAAACTGTTTACACTCGTCACATTTGGTAAAGTATTTGTTGTCATTTCCGGAGCACAAAGAACATCGACTTCTTTTTCTTGAACTGCAACTTCCATCTGATGATCTCTTTATTTGTCGTCCCGTTGCCTCAAATGCTCTGGTAAGATGTGGCTTGCATGAAATTTTTTCTTCTTGGATTCTTTTGACTCTCTGGTCAATATTCGGATTTATAAGTTGTGTGGCTAACTCTACCAAAAATTCTTTTCGTTTACGTGACTTTACAAGCGAAGGCTTCCAACTTTCGTTTTTTATTCAGTACGAACGCGTTGTAAGCTGCGATATCTATAAAGTTCGTAAAAAGGGTCATGGGCCACCTCCGAAATGACCGTTTGCATGTATATTCCCCGACAATTTTGTCGAGTATGTCCACTCCACATTTCGTTTGATTGTAATAGTCAATTACTTCTGGCTTAAATTTTTTTTCCGGGCCCATAATCTCGTGCTCATGATGCATAGATGATAATAGTACAACACATTTTTTCTTTTTCGGCATGTACGATACCAAAGTTATGTCCTTCGAAAACAAAAAGTCGGATGACATTTCTGCCCGATCTTTGAGGTCCAAAAGTGATTGAGGTAGGTCCTTCCTGTTTTTTCGCAGAGTTCCAACTAAAGTAATACGTTTTGTTAGCAAATATCTCGCAAGGTCAATTGAAGTGAAAAAGTTATCCGTAGTTATATTTCTACCGATTGATCTAGATGGGAACTAAGCTGTTTCACAACACGGGCACTTTGATTTGTTTCTCGTTCTCCAACTTTCCCCAAATACACGTCAAAACTTGAACAGTAATAATTTTCGGCGTCACATAGCATCCAAATTTTAATTCCATACTTTGCAGGTTTAGAAGGCATGTAAACTTTGAAGGAGCACCGTCCTCTGAAAGCAACAAGCTGCTCGTCAATAGTCGCATTTTCTCCAATTTCAAACGACGATTTGAAGGAGGCTAACAGCTCATCTGTGACATCTCTGATTGGTGCTAATTTGTGTTTTTTTCGTTCTTCCCTGGTTGCAAAGTCATCGAAACGTAAATATTTCATGATTTGTCTGAAGCGATCTCGACTCATAGCTGCAGCGTATATTGGGCGACTGAATTGTTCATTCGTTGACCATAAATTATCCTTGTCCTCTTTCGATTCTCTAAATCTTCCAATCAGTAGTAGGAGCCCGATAAATGCCTTCAATTCCGCAATTGTGACGTCGTTCCACTCGATGTTCTTTTCGTTGCAAATACTTCTTGCTTTTGCGTTGGTCCATTTTACTATCGTTTCCAAAATGTTTTGAGAAAAAAATAAAGAAAACGCATCTACCTGTGATTTTATATTCCGACTTGTAGAAGTAAGGTGGCTAGAATGACGTAGAATATTTTCAGGTCTTCTTTTTGATGCTTTTGGAGCAATCCTACTCCAAGGTATGTGTGAACTCTCTACCGACGATAAATCGTTCATCAGGTGTAATAACGTCATCTTCTTCCTCGTGAGTTTCGATTTCATCCACATCACTAAATAGTTCATCACCACTATCGTCCGAAAAACTTTCTTCCTCATTTTGTCTTCGAAATTCTCCCAAAATATCATCGGCGGTCGTAAATATAGGATCGGGATGCATTTTACTAACTTTCACAATGATAGGTAATAAACGCAAGTGAGTGAAAAGAAGAAAAAAAAAACGGAAAACCCATGAAAAATAAAAGAAGGGGGAAGCTAACGTACTTTTCTTAGAGATAAAGTAAATCCGTAACGGAAAAATTAATACCGGGAACGGCGGTAAGCCGGTGAGAGAAAGTAAATCCGTAACGGAAAAATTAACAACGGCTACGGCGGTAGCCGGGTCTTTTAGGACCCGATTGCAGTTTTATTTACAAAAAAATGTGTAAAAATTAAAATTTTGATACAAATCTTTATATTAAATTACATTTCGTTAAAAAGAGCCTAATAGAGGAATACATGGAATGGCAGATAACAAATTAAAAATTGAAGCTAGGAGAGAGAAAAATCATTTCCTGGTCTTAAAACCCACCGACCGCCGTGCGAGTGTTAAAAACAGGACGTGACTTTCTGACCCTATTGCCTAAACTGACCCTTATTCCAATGGTATATTCGCGAAAGCCCTTAATTCCCTTAACCCCAGATTAGGGTTCTTGGAGAGCCCAGAGTCTAGACAGTGAGGTCAAAGGCAAGCAATTGAAAGTACTTGATGAACTCTTGAGTAAAAGAAATTTTTTTTAGCAAGCGATTATTCTCGTCTGGACACCCTTGGGCCTTATTCTGGCAAAATTCCCAGCCTTGGCGCCTTATCAGCTTTAGGTGGTTTTTGAAACCACCAGACAAGGGGCTATGGTACTTTGTTTTAACCACTAAACTGCAAAATCCAATTTCTAAAGCACCAAAAATCGCGTAACTTGAAATAGTTATGCGCAAATAGCTAATTAGGATTAAGTAGATTTGAATCAGCTAGATGCAATAGATTTGATTACGTTATGATTTCATGTTATTTAAATTTCACCGTGTTGTCTCGTTTTTACGTACATAAAAGTAAGAGAAAAAAAAACCGACTCTTTTAGTCCCTACTGCCATCTGAATCATTGTAAAAAAAAAAATACTTTTATATTTGGAAAAGAAATTGATGGGAAAATATAACGGTGTATGGGAGTGAATAAAAGGGAATAAAATGAATGATATTTGTTAGGGGTGGCAATAATGAAGGCGGTGGGTCGCCTCCTACTCACCGAGTATCGACTCCTACGTCACGTGACGTCAGTCTCCCCGGCCATTTCCACCTCTGACGTCAAACCCGATTCACCCTCACCCCCCTCGCGCTCCCGTCCGTTTCCCTCAACATCCCTTAGAAACGAGCCGCTCCACCCTCGTGGGCTCTTAACCCGGTCGTTTCCACGACCAACCACCCCGGCGTTTACATGGCCATGATTAGAAGACCGCACCTTTATTACCACGGCATTTCCTTTCATTTTAAGCCACTTCCAAACCCTTTTTCAACGTGTCTGAAAATAGTAGACGATTTAAATTATAACTTTTTAATTTACCTGTAAAATTTCCACCCCTAAACTAATCTATATTTCGTCGAGTTTCCCCAGGTTGAAAATCAGAAATTTAAAAAAACTAAAGAGGGTGAATAAACAATAAACTGTTGAAAAGAGAAACTTGGCCCCCATAATTAACGTGCGGCTTATCAATTTTCAAAATCTCGATTAAAAAAAACACGAAAATCACCTTGTTTAAGAAGGTGTACAAAAAAAAATTTTTTATAGGGAAATTTTTAAAGTTTGAATCTAACTAGGGTGACGTTATCTTATTGACATGTCTGGGCACCCTTTGACTGCCAAAGGGGGGGGGGGGTTCTACGCCATGATGGGAACGTTTCACACGTTGGTGGAAACAATCGCTAAATGGAAAATGACGTGACGTTTTCGACAATAGCCAGGTGGAAAAAAAAAAAAAAAAAAAAAAAAAACTCACGGAAAATTCTCTGACGGGTCTACAATCCTCACGAAAACTTTCGTTACTTTGGGGGAAAAACAATAGTTTCTCTATCGGGTTTAAAAATTTCCGGTCATGAAAATGCCACAATTTTTTTCCTTCTTCAAATTAACAAAGATAGAATAAAGTCATACTAAAATGACTAATTAATACGCCCATGTTTAAAGTTTGCTCCAATTTTCAAAGAAAGGGAAGTTAATTTTTCGCTCAAAAATAGTATTTCAGCAAAGATTGAGAAAATATTTCGTCAACAACAAACAGAGAAACTAAAACAAAACCAAAAACCATCATTACGTAGCTCTCTTGCTGGTGGGTCTTCTCCTGCAATTGTTTCACACGGAGGGTTTAACCCTCATTATGTCCTTAACCAGCCCTTATTTAACTTTTTACACCCCATTTTTCGTTCAAAGATTGAGCAGTTGTTAAACCTTATTTCGTAGACAAAATCTTAGTTTTTACTGCATAAATATGTGTTACAGTCGAACCTGGATAAGTGGAATCACCAGGGACTGACAATATGAGGCGCTCCGGGTACGAAGGGCGAACTCGACATCGGACAAATTTTTTAACTTCCTTAAAGAAGTTATTGTGATACCCTCGACGTCGGGTTTTTGGGGAAGGGTCCTCCAGTTTTTTTCATTTTCAGATTCTAGACCTCTTGGTGAATACACCCATATAATTTTTATGTTGAGTTCGCCATTTTTTCCCCTTTAAATACGTAAAAACCGAAACTTTAAAATGCGAATATCTCGAAACTACGTTTTGTCGAGTTCGCCCTTCGTACCCGGAGCGCCTCATATAATTCCACTTATCTATTAGGTATCCATATCCTATATTCCACTTAGTCAGGTTTCTTTCATTGAAATTTCACTTATCCAGGTAAAAGGGGAAAAATGGTACTGAATGGCTAAAAATCAGAAACAGAGGTTATTTTGGCATAACCTTACACCTTTTTAAAACCTCAAGCCAGGTTATGGTCCAAGGTTGGGGGCATTAAGGGTCCAAGTACAGAGGTAGCGATTAGGTTCCATATGGTTGCTGGTTTGCCAGTATTCCAGGTGTGGAGGTTGAGCCATTCTCGTTCCATAAACAGAGGTAAATTTTTAGAAAATTCGAAAATTTCAATTCCACATATACATACAGGTCAAATACCTGTAGTCCCACTTAAAGGGGATTTAGGTTCTCAGGGGGTCGGGACTTTGGTTCCACTTATCCAGGTTCGACTGTATTTTATCCATATTATTCACACTGTCGTAAATAAGGGCAAAAGTTGGCAACACTGAGGAAAAAAAGGGGTTAGTTTGCAGGCTGGGAAGTTTGATTGGTGTTAACCATTTTTCGCACTGCAACGCTTGGCAGGGATTTTTTGAGATCCCTCGCGAGGGAGGAGACAAGAGGCACAGTTATCCTCAAAAGGAAAAAAAAGCGCAAAAAAAAGATGGTTTTTGATGGGCGAAAAAACTTAAAAACGCCCAAAACCTGGAATTCTCGAACCTAAACCTGAGACTCCGAAATCCGTTAAAAATATTGCTAACATTAAATTTAATAAATTTTATTAAAAGTTGTGTACTTACATATTTTAACTATTTTAACACTGAATAATTTTACCCCCCGGAAACCTAGACCCCATAGCAGGGCAGCAGCCATGTGTCCCCCTCCCCCGCGCAAAAAAATTGCGCATAAATTGTTTGAAATCCAGTTTCCTTGAAAATTCTTCCTTGAAGTTATTTCGGATTTATGAAGTGATTTCTTCTTCAAATAAAAGGAATCCTTCAAATTTCCCTCATTTTTAAGGTATCTATAGGTACCTAAAGAAGTCCTTGATCCGCTCTCATACCATAGCGTAATCCTTCATTTTCACTTAAAACTTGGCCCACTTAAGGAACGGAAAAGGGACCTTTAAGGTACTTATTCTTTGCTTAACGAGAAGTTTTAGGGAATGCTTAAAATATTTGTACATATACTGAGATACTATAAAAACCCCAAAAATTCGTTAAGAGACTTTTTTTATCCTTGTCACACCAAAATCACAAAAAGATCGTATTTTTGGCTGAAAAATGTTAGAAAAGTGGGTTTCAGGAAGCATAGGCCAAGAAAAACTCCCAATAATATTTATATCTTGGAATAAAAAAAATACATTACATATATTTTGTCTTGCTATCGACCATTTTGATTTTTTTTTTAAAAAAGGATGTTGGGATGTTTTCCTTCTAAATAAAATTGCGTAATAATTTATAATTACGCAAGAAATGTGGGAGGTAGGGTGGAATCTAGTTGATTTAAATATCAATAAACTTTAATGAATACAATTTAAAAAGATAATTCCGGTTGTTTAGAAGTTAAAGATGTAAATGGCCGTATACAACTTGTTAGACGGAGGATTGGGCGATGTGAAATAAAGTTTCGTCTTAACAATGAGCAATCTAATGTTCTATCCATCTACGCTTTTTGAGAGAATTTACCTGGCTTAATATGCGATCTTTCTTTGTTGTTGTCTTCATTTTTCCGAACGGCTCCGACAAAAACTTCTTTCGTACGAAGCTCCAGAGCTTCTTCTCCCGAAAGCTCCGCAGACCTACAAATCGGGTGTCGCTTTACTAAATGAAACTTTTTTTTTGTTCTATTTGGTGCTACTCTATGATGATTTTATGGTGTGAAAATGGTTTCTTACATGGAATATTGTCAAGGGGGGATAAAAGACTGAAATCAATAGGTTCGCTTTTCATCCTTCACCTTTGCCCTCGGAAGGTTAAGGTTCAACGCTAAACTTGCCCAATCCCCCATCAAATCAACAAGTTGCATTTTTATAACATTATAAGATGGTGGGGGAAGAAAAAAAGTTTGACAAATGATATCAGAGTTAAAAATAAAATAATTTTGTTCAGTATTATGCGCTTGAAAGCTTGAATAGTACGACAAAATCGTGAAACCTTAGAAAAAAAATTTTTCGCTGAAGCTTCTTATCAGACATGACCTAGATATCAGAAGTGTGAACTCGTCGATGCGAAAAAAAAGACCTATCCATTCCTGTTGCTTAATACTATTTCTTAATTTTCTGAAGACTTATTGTAATCCCTAAATGGTTGGAGGGAAAATTTTTTTGAAAATGAGATTTTTTTTGGGTTTTTAGGGCTCCAAAGCTAAATAAATCGTGGGAAATAATTCAAGATGAGAATAATTCATTCTGGCCCTTTTTCGAGGTTGTCACTTCTGACACGTTCCGGCCGATTTTTTTTTATCTCCCGCACGTCCCGGAGAGGCGATTGTATTATTTTTGTAAATAATAAATATGCCGGGAACGATATTCTGGGTTGGGCCGCATGCGCTGGGGAGGATCAATAACCATGACCCACTAAAGGGAGAGTTCCATTCACAAGCCCCCTCCCGGAGAAAATCATTACCAGCCAGGCTCCGTTGCCCTACTCTACCAACCCTCCGTACTCCAATGCAACATAAATCTATCGATTATAAATCTTTTCAAAGATTTTTAACTAATAAATTTTCGTTACATTTCTTTATTTTACGAAACATCCGCACGATAATTTTTTAGAAAAAAAAATCTCTTTCACTGTAAAATTATAGTAATTCTTCAGGAAAAAGCAATGGATCCAAAAAGTCAAAACTATTGCATCCGCGCAACGTTAATAATTTAAATAGCAATTAAAAGATGCAATGAATTTTTCATTTTCGTCCACAAAATACCAAAAGTTTTCATCCTTCATTCATTTCATCCATTTACTTTTGAGCTCAGGGATGTTTAGGGGCTTGGAGGTGATAGTTACGCATCATCCTTTGAGATTAACGGCTTGTTAATTTCAACTACATTTAAACAGTAGTTTATATGAGGCGCTCCGAAGACGAAGGGCGAACTCGACAAAACGTAGTTTCGAATATTCGCATTTAAAGTTTTCTGTTAAGGGCGAACTCGACAGAAAGTCACCTCTCTGGAATTTTCGTGGTGATATTTTAGAATCATCATAGAATCATAGAGAAAAGGGTTTTTTAAAAATCACCAAATCTCGAAAAGAAAAAAAAATAAATAAAAAAGGTTGAGAGTAGAGCTTTGCCGCATATCGGTTTTACGTTTTTAAAGGGGAAAAAAGGGGAAACTCAATATAAAAATTACATTGGTGTATTCTTCAAAAGGTCTAGAATCTGAAAATGAAAAAAAAAAAAATTTGTCCGATGTCGAGTTCGCCCTTCGTATTCGGAGCACCTCATATCAATTCTAGATAATAAAGTTAAATTTTAGAAAAAGGTACAATGATTTTTCCCAATTAAGCTAATAAGCTATTAATATGTGTGTATTACTATAACCGCACTATTAATACATCAAAATAGACCCTATGTTAGCATCAATTAGCTTAGCTTACTAATAAATAGCTGCCTTAATTTATTTGTAGAATAGTCAATATAAATGAGATTAAAATAATCAGGTAAAAAGGAGCATTTCTTAAGATATTGAGAAAATTCTGATAAAAAGTGTGGACTGACGGGCACAGAAAAAAAAAATTGCGATAAATTCCACAGTCCACACTTTTATCAGAATTTTCGCAATATCTTAAGAAAATGCTACTTTTTACCAGATAATTTTTTAAAATCTCATTCTAAGGGTTCTTGGAAAGCTGAGATATTTTTCCGTTAGAAAAAACATAATTTAAATCTAAATTTATCATGTTTATGTAAATTTTCTTCTTGTTCTTGGAAGTATTAAAATAATGATTTTTTTAAAATTAGCCTTTTGAGAAAGTAGGCTAAACCATCGTGACTTCTAGGTAAAGCGGGTCTGTCAAACTAAACCCGCATAACACCTAAATTATCCAGAACTGTCGCGCCTAAACTTTTTTTGTTTCTTCAGCCAAAAAAAACCGAGAAAAACGCCCGAAAATTTTGTTCTTGCTGCTTGGGTCATTAAAAAGAGGAAAACGCTTTTATTTCTATATGAAAAAATGAGGAAAACGCTCGAAAACCCAGAATGTTCAAAAGTGGTTAAAAACGATGGAAATGAGGTGTTGAGACCACAATTTTTCTATATCCTTCCCATAGCGGTGGACCACGAATTGGAAGTCCCGAAAACCGCAATTCAAAAACAGAAAATTTGCGCTACCCGAAATGCTTAGTGTAAACACATAAGGCACTCAAGATTTTCCGAACTGTCGTATGTGTCTATTTGCAATTTCTTGAATTCTCCAATTTCCACTTTCTCAGAAAGAAAGTAGTTGCGATACCCTCATTAGACGGTTTTCGATGGGTCAAACGGCCTGTGGTCTAATTGACCATAGCAATAAATTTGGTTAATTTGTCTGCATTTTTGTAGGGGTTATAAATCCTTAAGAACCTAAAAAATCTGTTTCGTGACGTAATTTTTGGCACTAAAATCTAAATTCTTATTAAATTGATAATCAATAATCTTTTGGACGAGAAATAAGAGTGGGGAAAATTCTGATTATACAATTCATATTAAAGAGTAATTGGGTGGGAAGGCTCTTTGTCTTATAAAACAGAGTCGAGTCGGGGGTAGGAAAATGGGGTATTCTCCGACGAAATTACAAATGGAAAGCTCCTCCTCATTGTTTTCGCTAAGATAAAGGAACTACCTGGGCCGCCCTCCTAATTATCTTGTTTTCAAGGCTCCCCAGAACTTTTGCGAAGGTATTGGAATCCTTAGCTTTATCTGAATTTATAATGGACGGTTCATAATTTGAGAGTTAACAAGATCTTAAAATGTCGGCAACTTTAGTGCCACATTTTTTCCCCTCTCATGAGAACTAATGAGCGAATAAAATATATTTGTTGTTTTAAGGGGGGAGTTCCATTTTGGGGTCTTGGCCGGAGTTGTAGGCCTCACTTTCACTCTTCGCCAGGTCTGAGCCCACCCCTCTTTCTCTCTTCGTATTTTCCCTTTACCATCCCGCCGCCTTCCGACCCTCAACCTTCCCGTCCCCCAACTTTAACAAACCGGGTCAGAAGCATTTAGATTATAAAAAACCGAGCTCGTTACCTTTTCAAACGGATTGTTATCAAAAGTTATTTTTAAACTCAACAAACCTTCCAGACTAAAATTAAATTACAGTGGTAGTTGGTATTCACTAATTCACCCTGATTAGGAAGGAAAAAAGAAAACACAAAAAAAATATTTGGCTCCCAGTAGGATTGGAACCGGCTACCTATGGGTTCTTGCCCAAAGTTCTACCTGAGCGATGCAAGCAGTATTGACTACCTGGGTTTCTTAACTCACAAGTTTACCCTAAACTTGCTTCTTTTTTTATCTTCTTATTTTTTCCCCATCGAAGACAGGTTGACATTGAGGCAGACTGTATGACCTACTGTGTTCAACCTCAATCGGCCCTTTATCTTGAAAACTATATTACTACTTAGTTGGTTCTTCTAGACACCTTAGGCCCTTATCATGGTTTGTAGCCATTTTTTTATATTGTTCTTCAGCCTCTGGAGAAGCTATTGGTTGATCCAGATCAGTTGATCTGGAGATCAACTAATCGACCAGACATTTTGCGCAGACCTTCATTTACAGCTGCTGTTTAGTTCACGTACAATAATGAGTTCTGTAGCCTGAGCGATGGAAATATGAGGCGCTCTGGGTACGAAGGGCGAACTCAACAAAACGTAGTTTCGAGATATTCGCATTTTAAAGTTTTATGTTACGGGCGAATTCAACAGAAAAGTCATGCCCTGGAATGGGAAAAGGAGTGGGGGTTGGGACTAGGATGTGGAGTTCGCCCTTCGTACCCGCTTGGATATCGCAGTTAGAGCTTTGCCGCATATCGGTTTTTACGTATTAAAGGGGAAAAAAGGGCGAACTCAACATAAAAATTATATGGGTGTATTCACCAAGAGGTCTAGAATCTGAAAATGAAGAAAAAAAAATTGACCGATGTTGAGTTCGCCCTTCGTACCCGGAGCGCCTATCTAGCCAAAAATAAGGAATTTAGAGGTAGAGTTGACATAGGATTAGTGAACACCACCCATAATGCAGTGGAGTTGAATGGAGCCAAAATGTTTGTCTCTAGTTTTGTGGAATGCGGCTGCTCTATCCGTCCTGTATTTACTAACTTTAGGTAATTACCAAATTCAAGGTAATTTAAATACCTCTCATATAAACTGGTTAGGAAAAAACTTCTTCTCGACCTGTTCCGTCGAGCCAGCGATGTTGAGATGGCTCCAGATCAGCACATTAGGTTTCTATTAAAAGTTACAGAGGGAGAAAGAATGAAAAAAACGGATATTCCACGACCGGTTTCGGCGTAATACGCCTACGGTAGTGGGGCCCGGGGGGGTGCCGTATAAACGGATAGTTTGTCCACCTTCCCGCAGTGTCCATAATACCGTCTAATGAAAGTCAAGTAAAAAGTGTAGGAGAATGAAAAATAAGGAAATAGTTCACCTGATGAGGGTATTACGCCGAAACCGGTCGTGGAATATCCGTTTTTTTCATTCTTTCTCCCTCTGTAACTTTTAATAGCATCCAATACACGTTCCCTATTTGCGCGATTACGCATGAACCAAATACCCACATTAGGTTTCTTTTCTTCGAAACCTTTAAAAAAATATTTTAAAGTTCGTAAGTCACTGTTCTATGCTGCTCAACTTCAGTAAATTTGGTGAATATGAGATCAAAATCTAAGAATAGACAGTTTATAACGTCCCTGAATCAACATTCCCATCCTGTGCTGTAAAACGCCTCCTCGCTACACCCAAAAAACCGATTTTTTTTAAAATTAGTGGTTTTTTAAATGTTTTCTTCATCTCAATGCCCATAAAATGTGCCACAAACGGGTTCGGCTGGATCTTTTGTTTATGAGTTAAAGCATAGAACGTACGGAAATGCTTCCTTGTGAAAAATAAAAGATTTTATATGATTAAATGGGAATGAATTGGATAAAATAAAAGTTAATCTAAAAAGGTAACGAGGAATAAAAAGTGCGAGGTGATAAAATAGTTGGAAAATGGGTCAAAGTTATATTTCCCCTCGTACACATTTTACGGAGACGAGAATCGATTCGTGGGGGTTTTCCTGAACACCCTGTACATCCCTTTTTTGAAGATCCGATCTGACTCGTCCGGCCCCAAATCCCGGCGCTTCCCAGAAGCTGGACAGGAGTGAATTTTTCATTGTAGGCGGTGAGGAGGGCGCCCGGGAAATCGATGAAGGTTGGTGCAAGGGTCTCTGAGAGAGAAGCGCATTGCGGTCCCCCCCCTCCGACCCCTCCTCTCCCCCAACACCATTACAACACGGAGAATTTTTTTTAACGAAAATATTATATGTTATTTTTATATCGATATACTTTGTTCAAATGAACTTCCGAAGGTCGAACTTTGGTGAAATATTGAGTTATAAATTTTATCGAGAAGGGGGAGTACATGGAATGCAAAACGTGCACGCAAAACCTTCCTTTCATACAATAGAATTAGAACAATAGACCTTAGAACACCACTCAACCCTTTTTTCATTGTAAAAAGGATTAACATTTAAGGATTACTGCGTTTAAAAAAAGGCAAAAAGGTTAAATCCATTTAAAAGATTTAAAAAATAACAAAATTAAGACCATTTTTGCCAGTAACGCTTATAGGCCGCAATTTTTGACTCGATGTTGACCAGAATTTTGGAGAAGGCCACGTAAATTTGTAGGAAATATTACACCTTAATAATTGGCTGATTCCATTTAGCCCTGAGCAGATTTCACAGGCAAGAAACAACCGTTAGTATGGTTTTTCTACTGCCTTTTTGATCAAAAAACACATTTTTAATGGATTTTCGGGCGTTTTTCTCGGTCTTTCTTCACCAGAGATGATTGTTTCCATATTTCTATAGCTCCTGGAACTGGTTTCCGTATTCGCGCTAAGCCTTTAGAAAAAGTGAACAAAAGCCAGGTTCCCTAATTTCAAAATTTAAAAATGCGCCTGCTTCCTTGATAAATCATCGCGTTAGTTCTAACACCGGACAAGTCATTTTTCCAAGGTTTTCAGAGAGCCAAAATACGGATTAATTTCTCATTGGAATCAATGCATCACCTGTTGGCTAAATCGTGAACTACGCGTTTTCTGTTGGTAATAGGGTTAAACTACCAACGGAATTCGATTCTCCACAAAATTTACCATCAGAAACAATGCCTAACATCATTGAAAAAAAAAAGAAATTAGAACTAACGCGAAGAAATGCTCCAGGATTCTGTCTGTCTCTCCCTAGCAATTTTACTACATTTTTTGACTTGAGATACCGTTTAAACGGGATTTTCCTCAATTTCAGAAGAGAAATTACGTTTTTTGTACAACCTTTTTCACCAAATTTCTCCCTTGCTTCTGTCCCGAAAACCAGTTTTCATACTCTTAATAATTGTATTCATATCGAAGAATTCTTACAAGGCATAATAGCTCAGTTTGAAGAGTAGTCTGAGCCTTGGGCTAAAAACCAGATCGTAGGTTCGAATCTCACAGGAGGCCTAACTTTTTTTAACTCTTTTTTCTTTTTCACTCAGTTTAACATAAACTTTTATACCATTTCTTGGAAGAAAAAATCCGGCTTTACTTGTTTATTAAACGAGAAAACTTTGTGTGAGATTTCAACCTTTTTCTTCTCCGTCTAGGTATTTTGCCCCCCGGTGTATACCCCCCCCCCCCCCCCGCTTCAGGCACAGGATGGTAGATTTTCAAACTTCAGCACCACAGCCACAAACGAAAACCAAAATTAATTTCAAAAATGATCATCATAATATGAGATTTTTCACGGCAAAAATGAAGTTTCTTGATGTCCGTCTTGGCGTTGGAGGCAGCGTTAATCCATATCCATAGAAAAAGTGGGCACTTTCACTTAATATTTTCTTATCACACACGCACTGTAATAAAACCTTTATCTTCATCACTTAATCCTTTTTCTGCACGAAGATCCTTTTTTGTCGTTCAAAATCTCATAAATAACGATCAAAATTAAAATTATTCATAAAGTAAAAACGATGTAATAGTGAGATTGGTCATGTTGCAACCTATGAACTCGTAGACCTGGTGACGTTCATAGTAAAGGGCAGTTCAAGGTCATGGGACGAAAATAAACGCTAAAGACCCTTTGGTTTCCCCCCCTTCATTTCCGATTGTAGTTTAGAATTATTTATTGAGCATTATCGATTTGACCTGGAGGATAAAGTGCGCACGTTCAATACGTCCGGTATTTTAATTATAAAAATAATAATTAGAAAAAAAAATATTTTTTTTTTTGATTTTGGTGACTTATCCTAGTAAGTCTAATAGGTGATGTTTTTGATTTACATCCTAGAACATCCATAAATCAAAAACATCACCAAAAAAAATTTTTTTTCTTTAAAATCAGTTTGAAAAGGTTTTGGGACAATTGCCTGTTCTAAGTTTAAGTGGATAACCGCGGAGCGATTGATTAAAAGATCCGGTCTGGCATTCAAAAATGATATTCTCTGTAAATGGCTTAAAATGTTTTGACTATTCACATTTTTTTATTTCAAATTTTAGAAGTTATTGTTTTCAACCTCTACAGATCTTTTTTCAAGCCAGTAGGCCCTCCAGAAACCCATAAAATATTTGAAGAACATCTAGAAGTTCATAGAAATGTAGCATCCCGAATCTCCTGTTAAGGAAAAGTTTCTGAAAATGGGAAAGGGGAATCAGTCTCTACAATCGAAAAACATTTTGAACGAAAAGTAAACTAATCCAATGGTAAACGTAACTTTCGTAAAATAAAAGAAACGATAACGTATACAAAATTATAAAAAAACTTTATATATTTTTTTTTCGAAAAGTCCCTCCCCTTCTGAAATAATTTAAAATCTTCCTTCACCTACGGTTCATGTAATTCCATTTAAAAAAATTGAAAAAAAGGGAGATAAGAATAGGCCCATTCTGTATAAAAATTGGGATTTTTTGGGAGTGAAAAAAAAAAGAGATGAAAAAAAAACCAATCTCATTTTTAGATAGGTAGGTAATCCTTAGAAATCCTGATTTCACGATTCTCGTAATGTTGAAAACGAGATTCCGCCTGGGACGTCTTTTCTTTGGATTAACGCTTATAGACATAGTCTGGACTGTTACATCATGCATTTGCTATCGATTTTTATTTTGAAGCCCCAGAAAGTTCATCCTAAACCATAAAGTGACCTAAAATTGAAACGACGATCAAAGACAGAATAGAGAAAGAGAAGATAGAAAAAAAAAAGTCTTTATAAAAGGCTAAAAACAAAAGGAAAGTTTGTTATTTCAAATCTTTGTGTGTAAAAGGCGTTTATACAATAGTCATCAGACTAATGCCCGGAGAGGAAAAACAACGGCGTTTTTCGAGGTTTCGTCCCAAGGGTGGAAAGTGTCAAGTGTAAAGAAGGCTCTAAGTGCTCGGGCTCTTTCAATATAAGAACCTCCCGGGCTCTCATCTCTCATTCTATCTCCCACAAAACCCGCCCTTTTCTTTCCTTTTTCTACTTTCAGATTAACAGTCGCCATGGTTACAGACTCCGAATCTCAGCTATCAAACGAAATGTATAATTTCTTTTTATTCAATCAACCTTTGAAAATAATTTAAAAATAAATTTTTTTTTAAATTATAAATTCTGTACAACCCAATATAAGGGTGTAATTTTTTATTTAAGTATTCATGTTTTTTCAAACGTTTGATTATTTATCTATAAACTTTTCAGAAGCTTTATTGATTATCTCATTTATCCGTAATATTAATGAAGGGAAAAAAGTAACTTTAAAGAGAACTCTACAAATTAGAGAAGGAGAAAAAAAATTGGAAATACTGAAACCGAATTCTAAGCCCATATTTCCGACATAATTAGGCTCTTAACCAGGATTTAATTTCGGGAACTGACCAAGGGTATAAGCAAAAATTAGAAATTATATGAGGCGCTCCGGGTACGAAGGGCGAACTCGACAAAACATAGTTTCGAGATATTCGCATTTTAAAGTTTTCTGTTAAGGGCGAACTCGACAGAAAAGTCACTCTCTGGAATTTTCGTGGCGAGATTTTAGATTTTATAGAATCATAGAGGAAAGGGTTTTTAAAAATTTTCGAATATTTTTTACGATTATTAATTCACAAAATGTATAATATATTTTTTTATTTCGTGGCGGTGAGCTGTTCCAAGAGGAGTGGTGCTCTCGGAAAAGGAGTGGGGGTAGTGGACTAAGATACGAGTTCGCCCTTCGTACCCGCTCGGATATCACAGTTAGAGCTTTGCCGCATATAGGTTTTTAAGTATTTTAAAGGGGAAAAAAGGGCAAACTCAATATAAAAATTACATGGGTGTATTCTTCAAAAGGTCTAGAATCTGAAAATGAAAAAAAAAATTTGTCCGATGTCGAGTTCGCCCTTCGTACCGGAGCGCCTCAGTTGGAAATCTGGAGGGAAAATTTTTAACTAATAACTGGGGGGGAAAACCCTTTTAGGGAAAACCAATGAAGTCGTCTGGCAACACTGGTTTCTAGTGACCTGGCTGGGTGATTACTCCAGTTTTCGTAGGTAGGTACTTTGATATTGAAATTATTTTAGGTAGATTTCTTTTCTTTCGAAATCTAACTTCCAGACCACTACGTTTCTTAGTTACCTCCTTTTTCCCCCTTATTTCGGTCGCCTTCTTCAGTGTTTTTTGCCAAAATTCCTACAGTTTGCAAAATTTTTTTGCCGTATTTCTCGTTTTTTTTTTTTTGGCCAAATGAATCCCTTTTGTCGCATTTATTATTTGTCCAAAAACAATTTTTTCCAAGATTTTAGGTTTTCTCGGTATTTATCTAAGACGAAAAATTTTTTAAGTTTTCCGCGATTTTTCGATTCTTTCCGCTCAAAATGGCCCAGAATCACTAAGAGAAAAAGTTCCAACTTAAAATTTTTAAGAAGAAAAAAAAAGTAACTTATTTAAAAATGATCAATCCTAGGTGTTAGTAAAGGCTTAAAGAATTGAAACGCTCGAGATTGAGTTGTGCGAAAATTCGCATCACATATTTATTAAAAGAGGAGGCGCGGGAGAGATGGTTTTCGAGAGAAGGGAAAGGGCCCGGATATTCGCTTGACTGCGGCTAACATTTGTCATTATTAACTGGCCCGGAGCAACTGGGGCGGGTAAATATTTAATAACCGAGTCCTCCCCCTTTCCATTTGCTGAAGCTTCGACTCCCGAAAGACATCTTCAGAAACCGTTTGAAAATGATTAGAATCTACCTAACATATTGCTCGTTAACTTCAAACAGCAAAATT
The DNA here is from genome assembly GCA_014119065.1 of Orius insidiosus. Lineage (NCBI taxonomy): Eukaryota > Metazoa > Arthropoda > Insecta > Hemiptera > Anthocoridae > Orius > Orius insidiosus. The sequence goes on from JACGAQ010000780.1 coordinate 17,023, forward strand.
TCAATCTTCATGCATTTCAGTATATGACAAGGTCGATGGATAAATTATTCCATGTATTTACATGATTTACTGGTTTTTTTAAAGACAATAGCCTGGTTCCAACCGCTGTTTGAAACCTATTTGAAACTTGTGCAGCATGCGCAGAAGGATCTGCACGTCAAATTTGACGGAAAAACTATTTTAACGACCGTCCGAATCTTTCTGCCTAGCGAATGGCTAGTCTGCCAAGTGCCAGTCGGAAGCTTGAACCCGTTTTTCGCGCTTTTATAATAGTTTTTTGACGTTATTTTGTAAGGTCATTTTAACATTTTTTGTCCTGTATCGTGAGTAATATGATGGAAAGGGTGCTGCGACTTTTGATTGAATGTGAAAAACACCTAAAAAAGGGTGTTTTTGGCTAAAATACTGGAGAAAACCGACTAAAATAAAATTGGCAAAGAAGCAACAAGATAATTTTTCATCCCTACGATCAAAAGAAAAAAAAATTGAATGACTAGGTAGAAAAAAATGATAGTCTTCCCCGAGCCAGGCCACAAGGAACGGGAAGAAAATCCTAAATTTCTCCCTGATGTATTTTTCTAAATTTTTTTGACGAATTTAGAAATTTTAAAAACCTTATATATCATCGTCCGCTTTAGACATGAAGATAACCTGGAAAGGAAGACTGAAAAGTTTTTGAAAATGGACGAAAATCGCCTCCATGAAGTTTCTGAAAAAAACTATCCAGAGCCGGACGGACAGCCGGCACCACAGACAACCATGGCAGAGATCAGTATAAATTTTCCTCTTTCTTTTGCAAAGATCCTGATTTCGAGGGAGCTGTAGGGTTCCTCAACCAAAATACTGAGAAAATGCCAAGAGGTTAGTTCAAAGGGTGTTTTTGCCCGAAATATTACTTAAAACAGTTGATACTAAATTGATGCTAATTGAAAAATCGAAATTGTTACTGAAAAACGGTTTTTGTGCTCCACAAAGATCACGGTGGCTTTGACCTTATGCTGCCTCCATATTTTAAAATCCAAGAAGTTTTGAGAACAATAATTAATTATTTTTTAAACAATAAAATATAGTTTTGAAAACCATAGTAGAATTGAAGCGTCGCGTCGGCACCGTCGCATCAGCAATCGCGTGCTTACTTCCGCTTATACTTCACGGAAGCCATGAATTATAAATGAATCACGAGAAAAAAAAAGGAAGGGAAGAAAACATGGTGCCATAGAACAAATTCAACTTTATTACCGCAGATCTCATAAAAAAAAAGAAGTTAAGTGGCGATTTTACAATCTTAAGTAAATTTTTAACAGTTTTTTATGGTTTTAGTATCATTTAAAAAGTAAACTAAGATGATAGTTATAATAGTTTATTTTTAAAAAACATTTTTCTCCTTCTTCTTTTTCTCTAAACTTGGATGCGTGGGTTGGCCATTGTTTGTGTTAGCAACAGGGGCCGGACGACAACGGAGGGTTCTATGAATTAAACACAAACTTTATATCGTTCAATATTTCGTTTCCTCTTTCACCGCTTATTTTATTTTTCCACCCTTTTAACTTTCATATTTTACATCATTTTGACGGCTCCGAAAAGCAGCCGAAAGCTAAATGTCTGATACTGTGGGCTCAAAAGCCAAAATATGAAGAAACAATTTTAGGGAGGCAAGCGGGAAAAGACCCGGAAGTCCTGAAAAGAAGTTTTTTGACGAATTTCGATAGAAAAATAAAAACAAAATTACACTTGAAAAATCGATGAGAACGCAAGAAAAACTATAAAAACGGAGGATATTTGGGCAAAAAAATGATATTTTGGGTTTCAAAAAAATAGACTGAAGACCCAGAAATCGAAAAATCCAGTAAAAAGGGTATTTTTCGGACAAAGAACCAAGGAAGGTGGCTGAAAATCCTTTAAAAAGGTTTCTCGGTCAAATTCCAAAAAAAAACCGCAATTCAAAAGCCTGAAGGATAATGGAATAAAGGAGGAGGACATAAAAATTAAAATACTTATAAATTTGTAGTACAGGTTAATGATATCAACTGATAAATATCGAACACATGTTCCGTGTCGAATATGTAAACAGCTTCTGTTGATAAATTTATCAGTTGTCGATATTATCAATTAGTGTGTCAAAAGCCAAGGATCGTAGGTCAGATTTCCAACTGACGGACGGCTCCACAGACAAATTGATAAAAAAATGGTTTACATTAAATTGATTTGATTCATTTTTATGATTGAATAGCATTATAGATTCGGGTAGAAGGAAGTCGGGAAGAAAAATGGTCGGAGAGGGAGTCAGAAATTGACAAAGGGCGATTGAGATCCGACCCTTCTCCGAATCCATCATGGGGTCGAATCAATCCAGCCATCAATCAAAAAGCCGTTTACTCTGACATTGGATTAAAAGGAGAAGTGGGGAAGGCATCAAGAAAAAAAAAGGATAGCAACATCATTTTGCCAATGATTCTTTTATTCTGGATCATTCCAAGTGCTTTCTCAAGTATAAAATCTTTGGAATATTTTCTATCAGAAATTTGACTTTTTTTCGTAAGCTCTTGCCAAATCGGAGTTGCCTGCAGGCTAGGCAATAGCCCAAGTATGCTGAATTTGTTGAGGAGTGGAAAATTTTGCTGAGAGACGAGGGAACCACAGAAGGACCATTTGCTGGGTCCCCTGTTTTTCAATTAAAAAAACATCTTGAATACTGTGCAACGGATATATTACACAGATTGGGAAAATATCTGAGACACACAGCCCACATTGGTTTTTGGGCACTCAGGGCTAGAAGAAATGAGGAGGCTACTATCCCGTAAGGGGTCTGAACTCTACTTTTGGCTCTGAATCGTCTTCTTTTCTCATCTTTGCTGTAACTCTCCATTTCATTTGAAGTACCACTTTTTCTCCCGATGGTTGGAGCAGGTCTCTCCCAGGCTGTTAGTAGTAATGATGGGCCCGGTGAAGGCCTCCTGGTCGGGATACGAGGGGGGTGCAAAGCAGCGTTTACTCTGCTGTTTCTTTGGTTGCTTTTTCTTTTTTAGGCGAGAAAAAGAAAACCTATGGTGCATTATTGGCTCTGAATCATATGGTATATTTCTAGAAGTATGAAGAGGCAAAGCACAATAAGGGCAAACACAATATGGCAAAGCTCCAGTCAATTCATCAAGGTCAGAGCATGGATTAGGCAGACCTACTCAGGCAGAGTATGACCAAAGTCTGCATCTTATTGGTAATACTGGAAGAACACAACCAACTCCTTAAAAACTTGCATAGGATAGGAGGGAAGGATTCACATTCTGAGACGAATAAATGAGGAAGCAGAAAAGCGGAAGGCTCGGAAACGCCCAAGTTCGTGTGCCCAGAGAAAGATAAACCTGGCCCAAACGAGCTACACCACGAAACCTCTGTTCCGGAGTCCAAAACTCCAAAAAACGAGGAACAAGATGGTTCCCCATCTCGAAAATTCCATACAAACACTGTTTCTAAAAAAAGTCGATCAACGTTCCCATAAGTAGGGTGAAAAGGGGGGTTTCTTGCACGAAAACAGCCGAATGTGGGTACAGTAAAAAGGGTTTCTTAGGCCTAAACATCAGAAAAACGAGAGAGTTTTCAGACAAAAATCAAAAGAAAAAAAAAATTGAAAACAATTTTCAGGCCATAAATTGCTTCAGGCCAAAATAATTTTTACCGAAATTAAAAATTTTTAGAACGATTTTCAATATTTTCAGGTTCGTTTTTGCCTTTTCAAGAGGAATTTCTAAGAAAGGAGATGGTTTCACCAAATTTTAAAATAAAAAAAATGCATTTTTTTTATGAGAAAAACTATTCATTGGAAGATTTTGACTGGAAGTTTTGTTAGGTACTATTTTAACTTATTTGACAAGAAATTCTTGGACAGATTTTAAGGCAAAACAATTTTTTTAAAGAATGAAATTTAGAAGCTGATATTGAAGCCTTTTTTAGTTAAGAACTTCCATTATCATAATACGCGCCCCTAAAATTAAAAAAAAAATACGCAACAGGATAACGGGTGGTATCCTTTTTTTAGCCAGTCTAACTGTCCTTCATCGATTTATTAATAAAATAGCCGATTCTGTTTGCGTTATACAAGAACGATTGATTCCCTCTGTTAAATTACCCGCGATAGAAAAATCAATAATGAAGGACAATAACCCTTAACTTGAATAGAAACTTTAAAGAATAAAGTTTACATACTCTTTATAATAAAAGGTCGATACCGTCTAGATAATAGATCGTTATTATTAAACTTTCAAAATAAAAACTTGTTAAAATTTTGTCTAGAAAATCGTTTATGAAAAACTACTAAACCTACTTAGAGGAAATTAAAATATTTATGGGGGTTACGATTGGTAAAATCCACCTTTTACTTATATTTTTTTGTTTAGTAACTAAAATTGTCTTCTACTTTGCTTCAAAAACGTTTAATAATTTAAAATAGGTAGATTTCGAAGAAATGAAATCTACCTAAAAAAGAAGATGATCAAGGGAAAACCATTGGGATCAATAAAAGAGACACGTGAATGCCCTTCCCTGAGATTTGAGGACCTAATAAATTTTTATGAAAACTTCATTTGTTTAACTAAGTTTTTGCTCGAAAAATAGGGGAGGGACTTTCTTCATATTTGGTAAACTGTTTATGAACAGAATGATATAAAAAGTTAAATTTGAGTAGAAATCAATGCCTTGTGGAATTAAGGGTGACTTTTTTATTTAAAATTTGAAAAATAGATTAAATTCTACAAAAAGAGTCAAAAATTATGAGTTTGGGTTATTAATTTTTCTCATATTTTCATCCCCCTCTCACCCCCTGTACACCCTAGGGGTGTTTTACGGTTAAGCCAGCGTATAAGAAAATGACATAAAAAGTGCCTAAAACCAGAAACCGGGAGCGCTCTTTCCCAGGGCACATCTGCAAAGTCCAGACATGCGCAGAAAACTCTTTTCCCGGAGGGGGGGGGGGCTTTTTAAGATTCACCCCACACATGTTACACATAAAAAAAACCGAAGAAAATTTTAATTATAAAAATTTTCAAACAAAAGTTGTCATTTCGGTCAAAATTTAGCGTGGTTTATAATCAGAAATACTTTTTAAAAATTTGAAAGTAAAAATTTTTGCTCAAATCATTCAACTTGTGAAGGAAAAAAACTATGAAGTTTATAAATTTACTACCTAAAAATATAAAAGGGTTTTGATGGCGGTTAATTTGTTAAAATGTATGGCACTTAGGGTGGTAAGAGATGTTTAAAAAAAATAAATAAAAAGGTAGATTTGTGGATACATTTGAAAAATACCTTAGCTATAGCGGTGCAGATCATGATTATATTTTGTGTATCCATGTCGTGGTGCACATGTCTTTAAATTTCACACTCACTCATCGAGTTTTCTCACACACACACAGGCTCTCTCACGCGTCTCTCGTCACTCTCTGAGCTTCGAAGAGTTCGGCGGCCGATCAGGTCTACCAACGGAACGCCGGAGGGAGTGCTTCGAGGGCAAAGAGGGAAAAAAGGAGCGTTCCGAAAAGGGAGGTTGGCACTCCGGACGACACCCAAACCCAATTACCACCCCAAGCCGCCCCCACCGACGTTTTACTCTAATTTTTTTACCGCTCTTTCCTCTATTAAAGGAATTTTATTTTTCGATTTTAAAACTTTCTCCACCAATAACGATTCCTCCTTCAATAACTTATGGCATAATGGAAGAAGCCTATTTAAAATGAAGCTTATTTGGGTAAAAACTGTGTTGGCCTATCGTCAAAAATAAAAAACTGAAGAAAACGTTTATGAGACAGCCTGTAAATTATTATGGTTCCCTATATTAAGAAAAAAGTGGTTTTTCTGTCAAAAAAACCGAGGAAAATTCTTAAAAATCTTGTAAAAATGGGGTTTCTTTGCCAAAAAAATGAAGAAAATTTTTAAAAAATCTTGTAAAATGGGGTTTCTTTGCCAAAAAACCGAGGAAAAATTCAAAAATCATCATGGAAAAAAAGGGGTTTCTGTGTTCAAAAACGTAGGAAAACTTTTAGAAATCCGGAAAAAAGTTGATTTCTGTGTACAAAAAGAGCAGTTCAGAAAATCAATTAAAAATGCGTTTTTTCTTGGTGCAATATCCATCCCCCCCCCCCAATTTTACATGCGATTTCAAAATTAACATTTGAAAAAAAAATTTTCCCAAACTGAAAAGAATCTTATTTTTCATTTATAATTCGCAGTTTTTTCACATTCAAGCTTTGAATTAATCATAATAATCAGACGTGTGATCTAAAATTTAACTAAACCTCTTTTTCGTCGAGGAAAAAAACAAAAAGAAAGAAAAAAAAAGATAAAAGGGTTCGAAAAATGGTGTGGTTCGATGAAGTGTTGTCGAGTATGACACGCTCCATTGGCCCTGTCCATGCCGGACATGCCGATACTGTCAAACAACTTCCCCTTTTCTCCAAAACGCATTTTTATGGCTAGTTTTTCTTTTTAAAACTCTTTTTTGTTTAAAAAATTGATAGAAACAATTTTTTTGAAGTTATGAAGAATGAGGGAAATCGAATTTTCTTTTTTTCTGAGAATTTGATTATTTGTTTTTTAATATGTGAGCTGGAGAATGTGAAATGAGGGTCTATAATGAAAAAAACAGTGTTTATAATAAATTGCCCTCCCGGAAATATTTTAATAAATCACCCAATAAATTAAACGGAGAGAGGCGTTAAAAAACCGGGACAAGCTCACTTTAAACACCCCCCTTTTTTTTTCGGCGTGCGATTAATAAACCTCGAAATGATCGTGGTAGGGGCAGAAAGGAAGAGGGTTATGTAGAACAGTAGGACGGGTAGGGGTTGGAATGGTGATATAAATAGTTGAGGGTAATGAAGAGATGTGAGATATTGGGAGAGGGATGTTTGGGGTGGGGGAGTCGCCTCGAACGGGGGCGGCTCTCCGGGATTATAGGGATGGAGAGGGCAACCCTAGAGTGGCCTTGACCAGCATTCCCTGGACACAGTGCCCGGGCGCAGTTTCAAATCAATTGACCTTTTAATTTTTTTTATACAATAATTATCACCAATAAATATCACTGTCAAAAGAAAAAAAAGACTCCATTTTATTTAGTTGACTACGTTCCGCCAAAAATGATAAAGTTTAATTTTTATTTAAAGAAAGTTAACAGGTAATTTAAAAAAATGGAGGATAAAAATTAGTACATGATGAAAAACCCTAGATCGCTCTGCCATCGTAAGTACAGTGGTGCGATCTAGTGTTATAAAAAAAGATCAATTTTTTTCCTTAATCTGTAACTTTCTATTTTATTTACTTAATGGTTTGGTTGTAAATGGGAAAGGACCAGAAGCTTATTAGCATAACTTGTCCTTTGGAACCTTTGATTTGATTATAAAGATTTTAGGGAACGTCAGAGAGGCCCTTTCACTCTGAAGTCTTGACGGAAACAGAGGGTTTTGACGTCCACACGGGTCGCCTTTCCCGCCCGTAAAGGTGAAAGTAGGCGGGGGAGGGAAGGTGGTATTGTCCGCGGGCGGTTGCCATGACGACCGCGGGGACAGATTTGGCAACGCTGCAGATATCGAACCCACTCTCAAACCACCCCCTAACATCACATATTTGTTAACAATATACTTATAGCCCCCTCCCCTCTATTATTTTTTTTATTTACATAATGAACCATGATTTAAACCCTATTTAATCCTTCTCATTCTTATAATTTTATTTATTTTTTAAAATTAAATATGAGAATTTAAAATAAAATTTTTACTTCCTTGTCCATTAATGAAATTTTTATTAATTGAGTTTTATTGAATTTTAGTAAAAGAGGGCATTTGCCATTGGAGGGGGTTTAGAGCTTGATTTCTAAGTCAAATCTAATGCATCCAGCTGGTCTAAGTCTAGGTGAGGTAATGCACACTGGTCTTGTACACTGAGAACCTGTGATCTTTCCCGATATTCCTCTAATTTTTGCAAGGTACGCCGTTGAAAAATAAATCGTTTGAGGCATTCATTTATTTTCAAATCATCAAACTCAATAAGTTATTTTTTTACCACATAAAATTATCTGTATTCCTTCAAACAACCTGTGAAAGATACGCAGCCCAACAACTTTTGATCTTCATTATGGGTTTTCATCATAAATTTCCAATGCGCATTTATGTAATACGGAGTCAAATTTATCATAGACTGGAATCGCTCAATGTTAAAAGTCGCATTTGACAAAACATGGGTTCCCTGAAAAATTCAGTAACGCATGAAAATTAAGTTGAAGTTTTTTTTCTACCTTTTTAAGCGGGCAGCGAACCTTTGGTTCATACCGGCCGTAAAACGACGAATAAAACTCCCCTTGATCCATAATAATTTTACAATAATTGTGTTTGACTCTCATAAAATGTTCACAATTTTCGTCTTCTACCGTTTTGCATCTTTTCACGTCTACAGTCGCCTAGAATTTTTTTTTAGATTTTTTTATTATCGTAGAAAAAATATTACTTTTATTTTGCTTCCGGCGTCTTCGTGGATGACGAAATTTAAAAAGACGAACGTACCTTTTTTCCCGTAATTTTTAATCGTGACGTTTTCGAATCTCGACGGTAAATTATCGCTGATGCAGTTTTCTACTTTTTCTAATTCAATTACCAATCTTCTAGCCTTGAATTATAATATTATTAAAATTAATTTTTGTTTATACATTTTTTTTAACCTCAGTGTACAATAAAGCAAGCATTAAAAGAATTATTTTTTTCATGATTAGCACCTTTTGATTTGATTATTAGATGCAAACTAGTTCTATCTAGGTCCTCATTTTTTTATTATTTAATTAGATCGAAAAGGAAGTAATTTGACAAATTGCTTACAAATGTCATTTTTTATTCAAATGAAGTTTTGATGATCTATTTCCTACGATAGGAATCGACGTAAACATAGTGACCTAATGGACGAAAATTTTAAATTTTCCACAAAAAAAATTTGATAACCTCGAGGTATGGCTTTCTGATAAAAAAACCTTAATGAGGTTTTAAAACCGTAACCTTACTGAGGTTTTAAAACCGTAACCTTACTAAGGTTTTAAAAACTTAACCTTACCAAGGTTTTAAAACCGTAACCTTACTAAGGTTTTAAAACTTAACCTTACCAAGGTTTTAAAACCGTAACCTTACTGAGGTTTTAAAACCGTAACCTTACTAAGGTTTTAAAACTTAACCTTACCAAGGTTTTAAAACCCTGGAAAGGGAAAATGAGGAATATGATCTTCAGCCAATGAGAGCCCTCCATTCGAGGACTCCTCAATAGCTACCTTTAAAAAAGGAAATCGTGGATCTCTTCTCAGTCACATATCAAATTTTGAAATATTATAATTCTAGACCAAATCCATAAGGACAGCACCAAGCAGTTATTTCGACCCTTCATCTCTGAGACACATTTATTCAGTCGTGAGTAGTATCCACAATAATTCCATTTATAGAGAACATTTGAGGCGCTCCGGGTACGAAGGGCGAACTCGACATCGGACAAATTTTTTTAACTTCCTTAAAGAAGTTATTGTGATACCCTCGACGTCGGGTTTTTGGGGAAGGGTCCTCCAGTTTTTTTTTCATTTTCAATTCTAGACCTATTGATGAATATACCCATATAATTTTTATGTTGAGTCGCCATTTTTTCCACTTCAATACGTAAAACCGAAACTTTAAAATTCGAATCTCGAACTTTTTGTTGAGTTCGCCCTTCGTACCAGGAGCGCCTCATTTGTACAACAAAACCTCCTATTTTCTGGGTAGTTGCAGTCCTCAGGTAGCTAGGATAATGCGTTGTTCTCTACGCGGAGGACATGAGAAATCTCCCGATTCCCTAGTAATTTCCAAAATTACTGGCGTTTCAAAAAATAAACGTTTGTGTCATTAATTTTATTTAAAATAACATTAAATCATCAAAAATAGGTTTTTAAACCATTTTAAATTATCTGTATTCCTTGAAACAACTTGTGAAAGAAAAACATCCCAACAACTTCTTATCATCATCATTGTTGATTTTCACCATCAATTTCCAATGCGCATTTATGTAATACGGAGTCAAATTGACCATTGACTGAATTCGCTCAATATTAAACGTCGCATTTGTTAAAACATGCGTTCTCTGAAAAAATTCAGTGGCGCTATTAATTTAGGTTAATTTTGTTTTTGTCTACCTTTTTAAACGGGCAGCGAACCTTTGGTTCATACCGGCCGTAAAACGACGAATAAAACTCCCCTTGATCCATAATAATTTTGCAATAATTATGTTTGACTCTCATAAAATGTTCACAATTTTCGTCTTCCACCGTTTTACATCTTTTCACATCTATAGTCGCCTGAAATTTTTTTTTGTACGTTCCTTATTATTTAAATAAAAATCATTACTTTTATTTGCTTCCGGAGTCTTCGTAGACGACATAATTTAAAAACATGAACGTACCTTTTTTCCCGTAATTTTTAAGCGAGATATTTTCGAGTCTCGACGGTAAATTATTGTTGATGCAGTTTTCTACTTTATTTATTTCGATTACCAATCTTCTACCCTTAAATTATATTTTTTAACAAATTTTTATAACTTTATAATTTTTTTACCTCAGCATAAAATAAAGCAAGAACGAAAAGAATTATTTTTTCATGATTAGCACCTTTTGATTAGATTATTAGATGCAAACTAGTTCTATCTAGGATGCAATTTTTTTTACTTAATCGTTAAATTGAAGAGGATGTAGTTTGAAAAATTGCTAACAAATGGCATTTTTTATTCAAATGAAGTTTTGATGATCTATTTCCTACAATAGGAATCGACGTAAACATAGTGACCTAATGGACGAAAATTTTAAATTTTCCACAAAAAAAATTTGATAACCTCGAGGTATGGCTTTCTGATAAAAAGAAACCTTAACCTTACTGAGGTTTTAAAACCGTAACCTTACTAGCTAGGATAATGCGTTCTGTTCTTTAGCAGAGGACATGAGAAATCTCCCGATTCCCTAGTAACTTTTCCAAAATTATTGGCGTTTCAAAATAAATCGTTCGTGTCATTAATTTTATTTAAAATAACATTAAATCATCAAAAATAGGTAATTTTTTAAACCATTTTAAATTATCTGTATTCCTTCAAACAACCTGTGAAAGAAAAACATCCCAACAACTTCTGATCATCTTCATTGTTGATTTTCATCATAAATTTCCAATGCGCATTTATGTAATACGGAGTCAAATTGATCATAGTCTGAAATCGCTCAATATTAAACGTCGCATTTGTTAAAACATGCGTTCTCTGAAAAAATTCAGTAGCGCTATTAATTTAGGTTAATTTTGTCTACCTTTTTAAACGGGCAGCGAACCTTTGGTTCATACCGGCCATAAAACGACGAATAAAATTCCCCTTGATCCATAATAACTTTACAGTAATTATGTTTGACTCTCATAAAATGTTCACAATTTTCGTCTTCCACCGTTTTACATCTTTTCACATCTATAGTCGCCTAAAATTTTTTTTTACGTTTCTTATAGTATTTATATAAAAAGTATTACTTTTATTTTGCTTCCGGAGTCTTCGTAGACGACATAATTTAAAAAGATGAACGTACCTTTTTTCCCGTAATTTTTAAGCGAGATGTTTTCGAATCTCGACGGTAAATTATTGTTGATGCAGTTTTCTACTTTATTTATTTCGATTACCAATCTTCTACCCTTAAATTATATTTTTTAAACAAATTTTTTAATTTATTATATTTTTACCTCAGCATAAAATAAAGCAAGAATGAAAAGAATATTTTTTTCATGATTAGTACCTTTTCATTAGATTATTAGAAGCCAACTAGTTCTAACTAGGACGCAATTTTTTTTACTTAATCGTTAAATTGAAGAGGATGTAATTTGAAAAATTACTAACATTGATAAACGTAAATTTTTTAACAAATGAAGTTTTGATGATGATTTCCTGATTGCGGGTCTGCCCCGATTCACCTCCTAGCTTTGAGTAAAAGACGCTGAAATTTTCAAAACTGAATTTTTTGGCTATAACACCGAGGAAAAAGCCTAGACGCCGAAAATAACAACAAAAACGGGCTTATTGAAAGAGAAACGCCTGCGAATGTAATCAGGATTTTTCTCAGTCAAAGTCACATTTTCTCCAATTCTTCCATTTTTTAATTTTCTTGAAAATTTGGATTAAAATGTCAAAAAATATTGTTTCCAGTGGAACGCGTTTATCCCGTGAATCTTTCTTCCGTTCACTTAACTTTTAATTGAAAATCAGTAAAAACTTCCGTTCGACACCAACGTATCTCACGTTGAAGAAAACGAGGTATCGTTTAGACGGCGTACGCCCAGCATATTTAAAAGGTCTTCTGGAATAAAGGGAGACTCTATTATGTCAGAAAAGGGAGGAAAAAAAAAAAAGAAGAGAGGGAGAGAGGAAAAAAACCCTTCCCATAAAAGAAGCCTTAGCTCAATTCTTGACGGCTTTAGCGAAACAGCCTTTGCATTACAATTTCTTGAAAGCGATATTTCGGCCTCTTGGAAAGGAAATAAATAAAGAGCAAATCGCAAAGGCTTCAAAACTAAATAAATAAATCAACGATGAAACCTCAAGAAGCACCTTTTTTCCCCCTTATAATTCTTTTCTTCCTGTTTAAGTCTACGTGGACGGTGAGGAAGGATAAAGAGTGACAAGTTAGAATTTTATGTCTTTTAAAAATCATCCAAAATCAGTGAGATGTTAGAATTTTCAATTAAATAACAATTTCCGGAACTTTCTCTCTCTAATAGGTTCCTTATCAAATGGGAGGCGATTTTCCCTCAAAAATACGAAGAAAACAATTTTTTAAATTTAAATTTAGATTTTTAATAGATTTAGGTAGATTTTTGAATGCGCTAGAAGGTCTGTAAAATTTATGCAATCTGTCGTTCCCTATAATCTTCTAATTTTCAGCTCTACGTATTTTAATAATCAATCTTTACAAGAAATATGTCAAACTGATTTTCTACAAGTGAAAACTCTCATTATGCTCTGGTTCCATGTACTTGGCAGATTACGGATAAGTTTAAAAATTGTCAAATTCATTTCCCCTCCGCAAAAATGACGGAGATCTGATAGTATTAGGCAAAAAAAAAAGTCCAAAAATATGAGGAAAGCAAAATGGATGATATTTTCCGGTATTGGGGGTTTCGGGACCTCCTTAGTTGCGTGGGAGTCCTCAAAGATCGGAATCATACGGAATAGCCTTGCGTGGGGAAAGGCTTGGAGCTAGCCTTCTAAGAAAAGACGGCCACTGTTTAAACTTTAGTTTTCCCACAGTTTGATTTTTTCTTTGACGTGGGGGTTAGATTCGTGCTCCAAGTTAACTTCTCAAAAATCGTGGCCATTGCCATCCTTCCTCCAATGAGTAAGAAAAAGGATAGCCAGGTAGGCATCCCTTGGGTTAGATTAACCCATTCGCCGGATTCTCTGCGCACTGGCGCTGCACTTTTCCCCTCTATTTGCCCCTCACTTCTCCCGACCGCTCCCAGCGCCCAGCAAAGCACAGAAAGCGACGAGTGATGCGATCATCACGTAGTTCATTTCTCCCAACAGATTGTCAGTTTTGCATGTCGCTAGCGCCACGGGAAGCGAAGGTATTAAATTGCTTAGAGAGGCTTCCCGCTGGTCGCTGCGGGCTCCAAACGTAGCGCGAATGGGTCGCCTGCGGTCTCGAAAGGGTTAATAGACTTAGATATTTTTTTAAATGTTAAACTAAAAAATTCCCTAGAGAATTCTACGGTGTGATTAATATGAAGACGTCATTTTGTTAATTAAACGATGTATTATTGACCGGGAAGATAGGAGTTAGTTAGTCCCCCTCTTGTTTAACAACACCCAAAGGTCTGTTTAGATTCAGGTCACTCTTCTCCTTCTTAATCTCCATAATTTTCAATATTTTTATCAAATAGCTATAAAAAAAATCGAATTTTGCGTGCATAATTTTTCTAATGGAAAATAACTGGAAAATTGTTACAAAATGGCTTTATTCACAAATTTCGCTTAAGTAATTAGATTTTTTTATATATCCTAAAGGTTTTTAAACACGCAAAGGTTATATTTAATTATTCCAAAATATTTTATTATGAATAATAGGAGTTTTTTTTAACGGTGAAGTAAAGTTTTCTTTAATTTCTTTTCAATCCGTCCGTTAAATAATGAAACCGTTAAAGGTCAATAGGTGACAAGAGACCCTTTTTTAAAATTTAGTAATCGATATTCTCAAAGGTTATAACTTATAAGTTATCCTTTTTATTGTTTATTTATAACGATATTCGAGAAAATGAAAACTTATAAATTCAACGACTTATAATTTTTGTTTTAAAATAAAAAGTCACATTTACTTTTCTATAATTAAAAATTTCTGATTTATATGGAATTAAATGCCTGTTATAATTTAGATGAAACATATTTTAAGCCGAAAACAACGTTTTGCGGTCAGATATTGTAAAGGAAGTTTCAAGTCAGCTGGGAAAATTGCCAGAAGCGTGTGGGGTGGTACGGGGTAAAAGTTGGCGGGCTTAAGCCCGACGAGTCCTCCTCCCCTGGAACTTTTTTTCACCCCTTTCCAGTTTTTCAAACTCTCTGACGGGTTTTATTGCAGGAAGGATAAAAGTTGCGGATCGCTATAAAAGAAGGCCCCGGAGAAAAGATGAAACCGAGTGGGCGAGAGGACATCCAAGGGGTGGGGACCTTCAAATCCGAAGTGAAAGCTATGCGAACAATTTTTAAAGACGTCGAGAAAAGATAAAAAATAATGAAAAATCAAAAGTTTATTCATTAGAAGATTTTTTTTATTAAAAATTTCTTTCGTAAGACCCCTTCAATTTTTCGAGCCCAAAACGTAAAAGCAAAAATACTTACTCATTGTGAATATAAATCTGAACCACTTACCTGAAAAAAATTTAAAATAAAAACATTATTATTTTTGGCTTCAAAATAAGGAGAATGAGAAATAAGAGCTGCCGTGTAAAAAACAAAGCTTTCAACGCTGGATATCTCAACTGTCAACCGATAGACTTGAAATATTCAGGGCTTCCAAAGCTTTTCCCTACTAGTGAAGAAAAATGGTAGAAAAGTCCAAATTTTGTTTTTTGAACGTTTAAAACTTCTAAACAAATCACACCTACTTTGTGGAGGTAATGAAAATTTATTATTTAAAAAGAAAAAATTAAGAGTGACTTTTTTAGCTTTTAAGAAGTCTTCTTGACGATAAATAACAATAAAATGGACATAATGGGCCACACTGCTCTCTTAGATAAGGGACGGAAAATGAGGCTGAACTTCTAAACGTTCTTAAAATGGAGGATGGAGTTAATGTTAAAGTCTTCAATTAATAAACGCTCGAGGTGAGAATCGAGTTTTTGACTTAAGATTTAAGAGGGGTTTTTCAAGTTGAAGAGGTGTTCTCAAGGGGTTGCGGGTAAAAAAAAAGTGGGGGCTCATGATAGCATCGCCCTATTGTCCGGCCTCATGTCACATTTTTTTCCGCTTGTTCATCATTTAAGAATTCCCGAGCTCTTCCACTTTACGAAAAGTGGGCCATGATAATGGGAGAAGGATTTTTATTCACGAGTTTTATTGGAGTCGTTTTCTTTTTTTCTTATAGGCGTTCATGTAGGCTAATCCATCAATACTTTTAAGTCTTGCGGGCTTAGCCTATCTTGAGAGCTCCTCTCGGAAAAGATCATTTTCAAGGGAGTTTCTCAATAGCAGACTAATCCACTAAACATATCCGAATTGCGGATCTACTTCCTCTATCCATTTTATTTAACATCAATTTTCTAGACCTAAATTCTACTCCACATATTCCAGAAAAACGCCTGAAAATCAGGCGGTTGGGGAGCTTAGAGAACCGCCAAAATTCCAATGAAATGGGGGTTTTTTGATCAAAAACCAAGAATAACGCCTAAAATTTTGGCATAAATAGAAATTTCTTGGCCATCTTATCTGAATGTTTTTGAAATATCGTGAAATTCATCGAGCTTTTAGTTAGTACGCATTGCGTCTATTGTAATTATTGAAAAATTGTATTAACGCAGCCCACATCCCCCCTTCTCGACAATTAGCCTACCCACGCAAATGATGAATATCTTTTAAGCCGGGGCTAATTGCCCGTGCGGTTTTCCTGTTCTATCTCCGTGTAAGTAATTATTTTATGAAGAAAATTGGGCAAGAAAATTCTTGTTTTCAAGCTGGGAGCTGGCAATATGGCGCATCCTTGAATAAGAGCAACAGTTTTATTTGTTGCTGTATCTTAAAATGATTTATATTTCAGGAAGATAGAGTTTGAAAGGGACAAAATTGTTCGGTTAAATTGATTAATGTCTCTGAGCGATATTATCCCTCCCTTTCCCAATTTAATACCGATGGTTTCAAGAGTTTGCTAGTCCGGAGGAACCTCGTGAATCAATAAAACAAACGGGTCTGTGCATAAAACGCGATCTAAACAGGGCGAGGATGAAGGTGGAGTTTCGTACGTTGACCGCAAGAGTGAGAGAAATCTGAATAGGGTCGAACTCTCGCGGAACGTTTTGGAACTGAAGGTTTTCCATGAGGGACGCTAGAATTCGTCTCACTTACATTATATCGCCGAGTTTGACCCTCGTCTGTATAAGGGCGCACGTTTTATGGTCGGACGTCGTCACCGCCCTCCTCCTTCTCCGATAACGAGGACTTCCTGGTGGCAGCGCGACGAGGACCGGAGAACTCCCGCGTCTCCTCTGCGACAAATGTCGCCCTACCACTCCGCCAAGCATCCTGTCAAAAGAAAAAAACAATTATTTTAATTATACTTATCAATAATTCTATACCCAGTGATCCAATAAACAATAGCAAACCTAGTTCAAAAATTTGTATCGGAAATTCTCGAAATGCAAACATTGGAATTGGCTTTCCGGAGAATTGGTTTGAAACATCCATTGTTCAAATCCATCACAGGATTCTCGATCTAATTTTCCACTCCGATTTCACTTAATTAATTTTTTTTTCTTTTATTATTATTTTTTTATATCATCATAAAAAAATATTACTACCACTTTTATTGATCCAGGAGTGATTAGAGAGGGGAGCTTCATCTATTGTTCCCGAATTAATCAGTCGAAACTTTAATTTAAAATAAAAATAGGCCCGGGATATGTACAGATTTTTTGAAAGAGTATCGGAGGAGCGGAAAAAAAAGTTTCGAAAAAAATTCCTAGATTGGAAGGTTAATGGAATTTGTATGGTTATTGGGAAAAAAGAGGATTGAGATTTCACACCCTGTCACGCCTTATTTCCTAACGGAAATAAACTCAATTTTGTTTCATTTAGCTAATTTTTTTCCTCAAACCAAAATTGGATGGGACGAACCCCAGATGGCGACTTTCGCCATGTTGCTTGCGCCTTAACTGTATGATGTCGATTGTACAATGTCCCAGAAAACTCCATCATGAAACCCTGCTAATTTCATTTCTTCATCCTCTAAAAACGGTTGAATAATTTGTTCTGTATTGAACACACCTATTTTTAGGCTTTATGATATGAAAATTGATCATATCAAAAGTGGGGTTTGTATATAAAATCGGGTTATAAACTCGATGAAAAGCGTTTATATCGCAAGAGAGGCTTGCTTTTGCTCCAAAGGTTTCTAATAAGGAGATCTACCCAATTAGGTTAGGAGCTTTCCCACTAAACAAACACAAATCCCTGTAGTATCACTCCGTTAACTTCACGTATTTCCTTTTAAAAATAATGACCCGACGGCACTTAGGTCCATAAGTAGGATTTGTTTTGTTCTATAATTAAAAAGAGCAAGCCGCTTTTTTTCTGTAAATTCAAAATTAAAAATGTCTAAAAACTTTTTTTTTCTTACTTCATCACTAAATCAAAACTAATGCACCCAGCTGATCCTTTGTATTTTTTTTAGCATTTATCACGTTTTGGTTCCCGTATTTTTTAGTCTGAGCCTACTGTACTCCCTAATTGGTGGATTTTAAAGAAATTAAATGTACTAAAAAATTTTATTTTTAAATAGTTTGATAAGAGGGAAAAAAATTAAAAAGTTGGAATCTTTTTAATTGGAGTCAGAACGTTAAAATGGAAGTTGGTTTTAACTTAATACCAACTCCTTCGAGAAAGGATTCCGAATCCAATTACTCTGCGATCCTTAGATGAGAATTTTCATCTAAAAATACCAGATTTGAAGAAAAAAAAATCTTAACCAAAAAAAAAAATTTGCACAAAGGGAAAGTAAGGGAGAAACTTTAATATCCTGTCTGCTCTAATTTCGTCTCTCGTGGAAAGGAGTTAAGTACTTACCGTTGAGTGTATAATCATCCTTTTGACAACTTAAGCCTTCTTAAGAATCTCTATTTTAATATGATTATTTTCCTAATTATTACAAAATAATTAATGAAGGTATTTAAATAAGGTTTTTTTAAATTGCTTTTTTTCTGCAACAGGTTGAATTAAGCAACAGGTGCGACATTGGAATAAGACGCCGATCTGAATCTATGGCAGGACCAAAAAAAAACCTTTTAAAAAAAATAATTTAATCAATTTTGAAAACAATTACATTTAGTTTTGCTTCTTCTGTTTCTCCTCAATTTTTTGTTTTACTTTTTTTTCCTTAAATATGCTTTCTAAAGGAAAAGTAATTACAATTATTTCATTGAAAAAAAAAAAATATTTTAAAATGTATTAATTTTAAATCGTTTGTTCTATTTCATCCAATTAAGTTTTTTCCATGTTAATGCGATAAAGCCTTTAAAAGGGGAGTTGGTATCTAATTAAGGAGTTGAAAGGTTGGGCGTGTTCGTCGAAAATATGATCATATGAGTAATGACGTTGATAATTAGCGAATAATACAATATAAAAAGAGTTGATTTTAAAAAAAATGTTTATTAAGTTTGACTTCATTAACTCGTGATATTTCGCTTGAAACGAATGATCCTTTGGTTGTGTAAGCAGTCACGTGGAATGCTGTATAGAAAAGCGATACGCTTTTCCGAGGCTTCCGTGCAGTGACTTCCACCCCTTCCGAAAACCGTGAATAAATTACAATTCCACCTTTGCTACCCTCTTTCCACTCAAGAGATCTGTCCATTTCAGAGTTAGGGCGCTCGACTTTAATGTTTAAAATGACCGGATGCAATCTCATTGCACGTATTTTATTAACTTGAGAAAAATTGAGGCGCTCCGGGTACGAAGGGCGAACTCGACATCGGACAAATTTTTTGGGATGGGTCCTCCAGTTTTTTTTTTCATTTTCAGATTCTAGACTTCTTGGTGATTACACCCATATAATTTTTATGTTGAGTTCGCCATTTTTTCCCCTTTAAATACGTAAAAACCGAAACTTTAAAATGCGAATATCTCGAAACTACGTTTTGTCGAGTTCGCCCTTCGTACCCGGAGCGCCTCAATTGTTTGTCGGAATTTAGTCGCTAATAAAGTCCTAATTCTTGGTGGCAAAATTTCCTTCAATAAAAGAAAAACACTTACTCAATACTTACACGATAATGAATAAGATTTTTGTACGTAAAATCAGAGAAAACGTCAATTTTTTTATGATTACAATAAAAAAATTCGATAAAACGAGTTTTTATTTAAATTTATGATTGTTTAATGAAGCGAAAAGCCAGAAAGTTTTCTCCTAGCCACAGTCAATTTTTGTAAATTGGGAGCAAATTCAAAAACCTGATAAAATTGCGGTTTTTAGCTTCGTTAGTTTCGATTGTTTCTCTAGGTTGCATTAGTAAACCTAATTTTTTTTGATACAATAAAAAAAATTCGATAAACCGAGTTTTTATTAAGTTTATGATTGTTTAATCAAGCGAAAAGCCAAGAAATTTTTCTCCTAGCCACAGTCAATTTTTTGTAAATTGGGAGCAAATTCAAAAACTTGATAAAATTGCGGTTTTTAGCTTCGTTAAGTTTCGATTGTTTCTCCTAGGTTGCATTAGGTAAACCTAATTTTTTATGATACAATAAAAAAATCGATAAAACGAGTTTTTATTTAAGTTTATGATTGTTTAATCAAGCGAAAAGCCAAGAAATTTTTCTCCTAGCCACAGTCAATTTTTTGTGAATTGGGAGCAAATTCAAAAACTTGATAAAATTGCGGTTTTTAGCTTCGTTTAGTTTCGATTGTTTCTCCTAGGTTGCATTAGGTAAACCTAATTTTTTATGATTATGATAAAGAAATTCGATAAACCGAGTTTTTATTTAAATTTGATTGTTTAATAAAGCGAAATGCCAAGAAAGTTTGCTCCTAGCCACAGTCTATTTTTTGTAAATTGGGAGCAAATTCAAAAACTTGATAAAATTGCGGTTTCTTTGGCCAAATTATGAAAAGTTTCCTGCAATATTTTATCTTTTTTCCAAAAAAATTATATACAAGAGGGATACCTAATTGGTAACTAAAAAAAAGTTTTCATTTTTTTCTTGCTAGCCGAACGAACAATGGTTTTACATCCGTGGCGTGATCGAGGTAGCCGGTAATTAACGGCATGTTATTCTTCTGTCACGTTCAAATCACTGCATCGATTTTATCCTTTTTTTAAAAAACAGAACAAAACTTGTGCCATCGAAAAAAAACTTTTCCAAAACTCTTTTGTGACATTTTTTAAAGGAGTTTAATCTTTCTTTTTGTTATAAAAAGGCCACTCTGAGAAGTCAATAATCGTCATGTGCGTTCGGAGATTGAAAGGTGAAAGAGAGAGAAAAACCGCAGTTTCTCAATGTATCGAATTACCTTCAGAGGACCCCTTTTCTAAAGAAAACATTTTTTTTTTTTTTTCAAACGCTTTTGTAAGGAGGGTTCAAAGGAAAATACCAAAAAAGGGAATGATCATGGAAATGGATCTTGGGGATAAATATTTAACAAAGTTAAATTTGCCCCCCAAAAAAAATGAAGTAAAATAGTTCAAAATTCAGCGGGATGTCCCAATTTTTTTCTGGATTCACTATATTTAAATTTGTCTAACCACAAGGCCATCAAATACGGCTCAAAGTTCAAGTTTAACCCTCTGTTAGGATTAGATCTTACTCAAACCCTCAAGCCTAAACTCTCAATCGATGATTCGATTGTAAAAAATATTTCAACTTCCCTAAAAAGCGAAGTATTGATCCTGTTTGGGGGAAATTAAAATTGCAGAGGACTAGAAAGACCCTTAAATAAACCTAATACCAAATTGAAATAAACCAAAAAAACTCTGAAACCTAAAAGGTATTTAAATTTTTTTAATGTAAAATAGTTCACCGTGAAAAAGCGGCTTGACGGAACTCATTAGGTAAAGTGGCCTTTAGAACTCTGTGGAAAACCCCTAGGACTAATAACGGGGGTTGGGTGAATATCGCTGTGTTGCTATGATCTTTTATACGATATTTCACGATGCACCTCAAGTAGTTCTTGATTCGACGGTCAATTTACCCACTTTTTTTTTCTCCCTAAGAAACGCTTTTTCCCATATTTTTTAAGAAATGTTATACGATGGTGGTCAAATTATTTCAGCTTCTATACTCACCAAATCGCGAATTTAAACTCATTGTTTTTGGAGAAAAAGTACTAGTTTGGAGCTGGCCCCGACAGGAACTTCCTTAAAGAGAAGTATCTATATAGGAGGGGGAAGTATATGGGAGAAGAAGTATAACGGAGTGGGAAGTATGTGGGGGGTATAACGGAGGGGGAAGTATAACGGAGTAGGAGTATAATATGGGAGGGGAAGTATAACGGAGGGGGAAGTATAACGAACGGGGAAGTATAACGGAGGGAAAGTATAAGGAAGGGGAAAGTATAACAGAGGGGAAGTATAATGGAGGGGGAAGTATAAGGGAACGAAGTATAAAGGAAGGGGATGTAGTAGGGAGGGAAAGTCTAAAGGAGAATTTCCAGGTTAGTTTTTTCGAAAAATTTTTCGGGCTTTTTTTTTTTTTTTTGTTTTCGAAAAATTTTCTAAGTTCTTTTTTTCGAAAAATTTTCTAAGTTTTTTTTTTGAAAAATGTGTCGAGGTAGAAATAATGGGCTCTTTGGCCTAGGGATGCGCCTCTCGTAAGGTAGAAGTCGAAATTTCTCCCTACTAAAAAAATTAATAATTAAAAAAGTGGCAATTTTTTTTTTTTCGAAATTTCTCTACTAAAAAAAATAATAATTAAAAAAGTGGCAATTTTTTTACACCGAAAATTCTTAAGAAATATAAGGAGTAATTGGTGAAAATTTGATGAAAATCGGATTAACGGTTCGGCCGCAGCGAATTTTTAAAAATTTCTCTTCTTATGTCATTTTGACCCACTTAAATCCATCCATATAGGGTATCGAAATAACCCTAATTTTCTCCCTAAGAACTGCTTTTTTTCGACAGCTTCAGATGCGTAGTTATAATTATAAAAACGGTTTAAAAAAATAAATAAAAGGAATTCTCAACATTGCTTCAACAGGGGGTTAAATTTCCCATAAAGGGCTGTAAAACCAAAGTTATTTCGTACTTTGAACTAAAGTGGCCCTTTTTATGTTTAAAAAAAATCAATGATTTTTGGTAGATTTAAAGTCTTTAAAGTAGAAAGTTCTTGTCGATTCTGAGGTCAATCTTACGGAAGGTACCGAAATCCAATAAGTTGACTGAAAATGCAATTTGTTTGAAGGAAATGAAGGGAAACTGGGAGGAGCCCGGTCACCTTTCCCTTCCTGAAAATCCCCCTGAGTCTTCATTATGATCTGATGAAAGTTTAAAGGAGGAGCTACGTTTCCAATTTGTTTTTCATTAGGTACTTTATGGAACGATCTTCTTTCGCTGGCCTACCCGATACGTGGTTAGGTTAAAAAAAATGTTTATCAGAATTTTTTTCTCTCTCTTTGGAGCGAAAGGAATCTACCGTCTCGGCATGACGTATGCCAAGAACCTCTTAAGGAAAAATTAGATTTTAGGACACTCTCTTACTTTTTTTTTACCCCAGAAATATAAGACATAACAAAAATGTTTCTTTCTAAAGAAAAAAACCTGTTTTTTTAAGTCAAATCATTATTTTCTTTTCTTTTGAGGGTATTGATTTCAAGCAATTATTAGGACGACGTCAAAACGGATTTCAAGTAATGCGATGCAAACAAAAAGTCGCCTTGAAAAAAATCTCTTTCAAATATAGATCGATTTCAAAATTAATGAATTAACTTGAATTATTTTTTATTATGAAAAATTTTTTCCTTTTTCCAGAAAACAATTTTTTCCGGAAAAAACTGCTCCCTAAACCGTGTGGAGATTACCAAAATAACGAGATTGTGCTTTTTTAAAAGTTTTCCAATGACTTTTAGTGCCCAAATATAGGAAACTACTTTTAGGCAACATCCCTCTCTAACATAGAGAATTTCTAATACGCCATAACTGAATTCAAATATTTGCATATTTGCAAAATATTTCATAACTGAATTCAAAATATAGTGCAGTCATTAAAAAAAAGTTTTCCGGAAACTAAACAAAACTCATTAAAAAACCTGTAATCTCTTATAGGTCCCAGTAATAATTTTATGTTGTAGGTACTAGAGAAAGTAATGCATATTTCATCAGGAAAAGTTGTTAACCTTAATTATAAAAAACTTGAATTTACATTTTAATTCTATTGAGGGGGAGGGACTAGTATAAGGTATAAAAAGAGCAGAACTACCAAAAAATAATTTTTTAACCTATTATCTAAAAACCGAAGTGATTCTCCCTTTTGTGATAAATTCAAAGTCGTTGAACCGTCTGAAAATAGGATCTGTTTTTGAGTTTTCTTACTAATCAATGAAGAGAAAGATCGAAGAGTTTTATACAATGGCTTGTTTGTATTGTTTCTAAAACAAGGTGGTCGGGGAAGAATTTTTTTCTGTCTTCTTTCCTGATGTCTAAGCCTTTGGGGAAGCTTTTCACTTTTTTCATTGTCTTATTTAAAACTCCACCGTCTTCTTGATTTATTATTTCGCGACAATTCCTCCTCAGAAGTTTTATTGATTACAAAGAGCTTAAAAAAATTATTTTTCTTGAAAGCAACAAAGTTGATAAAATCTCATTAGAAAATTTTTCCAAGGTTTTTTTATTTTTATAGATGGACAAAAGCGGTATTTTACTAATCTAGGAAGGAATTAGGACTGGAGGGAAATCCTTATATCAGAGGGTGACAGGCTCCGTCCCTTTGAGGTTAGAACGCTTTGAATATCCACAATCTGTTATTAAATAGTTCATATTGATTGTTGTTCATTTATTAATCCAATTGTTCAATTTTCAAACGTGTCATCAAAGACATGATTAATATCGGAGTTTCGCACGTCTCCGAGATTCTCAACTGAAGAGCAATCGATTGTTGTCCCTTTAAAAACTGTTTATAACTCAAAATATATTTTTAAAAGTGATGCTTAGGGTAAAATTTTTGACATGTAAGATACAATTAGAATGTCTGAAGTAGACGATCAATAGACATTTCTGTTGGTTTTATCGCATGACAGCTATTGTTTATATTTGTGTAATATGACTGTTTTCTGTGGGAAAATTTTGAGCGGGGGCAACCTTCCGACTCATGAATAAGCACAGGAATAAACAGGGGACTGCTCAAAAACAACATTTGCTAAATTTAAAGTATCTCAAGAATTCACTGTTTCGCATTAAATTTTCTAGTCGGATCATTTTGAAATTTTTCCCAAGTTAAAGGCTAATTGTTTGAATTTCTTGTTTGGTTAAGAATGTTGTCAGAAATTAAAAATTAAAAAAGCAGAAAAACAAAGATTTTTGATTAAAAAAAATTTTTTTTTTATTTCTTGCGGTGGGCTTTCCTCCGTTGAGCAACACGTTGGTGAAGTCGGTAGACCCCATTTAAATTAATGTAAAAAGGAGTTCCCTCTTGTTTTTAGAACTTTTTCCCTTTCATTTTAAAGGAGGAAAAACTATAGACTTTTGTTCAAAAAGTAATTTTTAAAAAGCATTTTACGGTTGTTATGGCTTTTTCCCCGTTTAGGAGGTCGATAGGCCCGATTTTTAAGCAATTCTCGGTAAAAGGTTATTTTAAAAAAGGAGTTTCCATTTGTTTTTTAATGTTGTTTTCCAGTTCAAAAGGATGAAAATGTGGAAATTTTGTTCTATTTGATTTTTTGAAAAGTTTCGAAGGTCCTCAGGGCTTTTTTTTCGTTTAGGGAATTGCCAGATTTTAATGATCGTTTTTAGAGCATCTTTCCTATTTGATAGAGAAAATCCTTGAAATTTTTGTTCAAAAAGAATTTTTCAGCGGTTTTTATGACTTTTCCCCGGAGTACGCGGCAAAACGCATTTCACCCGCAATCTCCATTTCACCATAATGCAATTAACATAAAGTTCTCAATAACTTTTGGCATAATTCAACGAACGAATCTCACTCTAAAAGCCTCTCTAACACTTGTCGTTTCGGCATAATGCATTTCGACATAAACTAGACTAAGCCAAAGAGGAGACGCTACTCTCGCTAGATCGTTTGATGACACGAGGGGGTTAATTTTTTCTTCTCGCAAAGAAAGCTCGTTTTAAAAAAAGAGGAGGATAATTGAGGCGCTCCGGGTACGAAGGGCGAACTCGACATCGACAAATTTTTTTTTTAATTTTCAGATTCTAGACCTTTTGAAGAATACACCCATGTAATTTTTATATGAGTTTGCCCTTTTTTCCCCTTTAAAATACGTAAAAACCGATATGCGGCAAAGCTCTAACTGCGATATCCGAGCGGGTACGAAGGGCGAACTCGTATCCTAGTCCACTACCCCCACTCCTTTTACGGGAGCCCCACTCCTCTTGGAACAGCTCACCGCCACGAAATAAAAATATATTATACATTTTGTGAATTAATAATCGTAAAAAATATTCGAAAATTTTTAAAAAACCCTTTCCTCTATGATTCTATAAAATCTAAAATCTCGCGACGAAAATTCCAGAGAGTGACTTTTCTGTCGAGTTCGCCTTAACAGAAAACTTTAAAATGCGAATATCTCGAAACTACGTTTTGTCGAGTTCGCCCTTCGTACCCGGAGCACCTCAATTCTGCTTTAGCTTTTCCTAGTTTATGTCGAATAGTACACTTTGCGAGAGGTTAATTTATTTAATCAATTAATTTTGAGTTAACAATATTCAAAGATCTTTACGACGCACTTAATTTTGTAATATAAGCTTCAGTGTTGATCACGGCCCTTTCCTCACACCTTTCCTTTAAATTGCGCTCAACATGCTAAGGATCAATTTAATTAAATCCAGAGCTTATGAATTTCTAAACTCAATTCATCGATATAGTCATACTTCAGAGCAGAAAGGGAAATTTCTTACTTCTTTTGGATAAATTTTTTTCTTTTTTGTATTTACAATAGGATCGGTGAAATCGATCCTGGTTTAACAAATGAATTCTATTCAGTTGTAGAAATGTCAACGCGTTAGCGCTAACAGGGAGGAGGACACAATGTAGCCGGACTGAGGAAGGGCCTTCTTGACAAATTCTACTTTATCGATTATGGCAAGGGTGAGCAGTTTTAGTCCCATTTTCCCCCGGGCAAAAAATTAATCTTTTCTTGAATCACAAGGAAAATTTTCAATCACGGAGAACCGAAATAAAATAATGAGTTTCCAGAAACCACGTTATTAGTTTTTTCATTGGGAACTTTTGAAGCAGTTATGAAAGTTAATCGTAAAATACGAAAAAAATCGTCTGAAAACTTTTTAAAAATGAATTTTTCATGATTTGAGGTAGAAAGTGCAATATTTTAGATGTTTTATTTCGAAGTATTCAAATCTTATTGTTCAATATTGTTTGAAAATGGGAAAAGCTTGCTCTTGAAGAAAAGCCACCTTCCGTGATATCTGGCAATACACTTTTTTCACTCCCCAACTTTCTTTTTCAATCAAAGCAAACGGAATTCTTATCGAAACGATTCAATTTTACGATCCGTAATTCCTAACGGTGAGAGAAATAATTTTTTTTCTTCACTCCGGACGATGTTAAAGGGTAGATCAAAGGGGAATTTTTTTTGTCCAGTAAACTTTTTTAATTTAGGCCAATATTGAAGTCCCTTTTTAGTGTAAAAAATTAGTTTTTTGTTAAAGCACAAAATGTTTTAATTAGAATTATTTTTTTGAGCTTATTAGCATTCCTACCAAAAAAACTAAAATTTTGATTTTAAGTCACTCATGGAAATCGCTAAATAGGACCAATTTGGACCTTTCGGGGTATTTAAAAATAATTCGATAGTTAAATATAAATAATTAAAGCTAAAAGTAAGGAAGAAAAATTATTACTTCACCTGACTTTTACCCATTTTTTTTTATCCGCCTTGTATATCTTTAAAATGAGCTAATAAACCGTTTTTTAAAAGTCGAACGGCGTTTTAAAAACAAATAAAAAATATGATCGTCATATTTCATAATGAGCAAATATGAAACAAGGCAGTAAATCATTGATATTAATCTCTTGTGTTCATTACGAATTTAATTATCCGCATAAAAACGTCTCATTTGTGTAATTCTTTAAGGTTACATAAACTTTTTAGTTAATTAGGATTTTGAATTTTTAGATGGTCAATTTAATGATTTGAAGCTATCCTTAACTCTTTAAAATCACTTCCTTTTCATCGAGTTTCAATGCGAAGAAGCCCTCGTGCGTAATTAAGCTTATTAATTAAAAAGATTCGTTAATTAATTCATTTAGGACCTTCGTTAAGGGGTTTTAAACCAATTGAATAGCGTTTTATAAGAAAAGTGTACGTTTCGTAAAGTTTATCTCAAAAATGTCTGAGTATCTTCGGCGATAAAGGGCAGGTTGATTAAGGCGAACTTTATGCTTGGGATAAAGCTTAAGAATCACGCACGGGTTTTATTTATGCTTATCTCCCAAGTGGGCGATTTTTTCTCTCTCTCTCTCTCCTTCCCGCTTTGTGTAATCTGATTAGCCTTTTGTCTTTAAATAGAAAATAATGAAGAGGATTCAACAAGTTGGGGAGGAAATTATGAATTTAGAGGAATAGTAAAGGGAGGCGGTGAAAGCAAAGGGGTGGAACGATTATGCATCCGCTGGGCATCAAAGAGGTTCAAAATGACCTTGATAGAGAGTATTTTTTTAAAATGGAAATCTAACTATGTATGAAGTGGCAGTAAAATTTTTTTCCAAAAATATAAAAAATTACCTGACTTCTAAGTTCAAACTCTCCCTTAATATAAGCCAAGAGCCAAAAAGTGAGGGATGAAAGTAGTTGATTGGCTACTCCTTTGGAGTGAAAGGTTGCCACGGAAATGTGGTGAAAGCTTCCATCTGAGTCCACTCTTCCCTGCTCGTGATAACCCGGTTTCCTCCGGTTTCGCCAAGAAACCTCCTTTTTTTTAAGAGGATTTTTGGACTTCCTAGAGTTTTCTTCGGTCAAGAAATCTCTTTTTCACCGCATTTTTGGGAGTTCGTTTACAAAATGGTCATTTAGCATTTTTCTTAGTTTTTTGGCCTAAAAAAGGCTATAGCGGGATAAGGGGGCAAAACGGCCCTTACTCCGATTTGGCCGAAAAAATTTAAAAGATTCCTCTTTATGTGAATAAGAACTGACATAAATTTCAGATCAAAAAACCGAACGGTTTTGAGAAAACCGGGTTTATCCTTTTATAGAAAAACCTCAATATCTCGAGAACTATGATCCCACAGAGCTCAATTTTTTTGTAAACTGTTTAGCATCTAAAGACGCATCTTTGAGAATTTTTGAAATTTTTCAAAAACTTTTAAGTGTGAAAAATTAATTTTTTTAACTTTTGAGGGGTAAAAAAAAGTGGTTTCCTCAGAGGGGGCGACACCAAATTAATACAGATTTTAAGGGACCTAAAATGTACCTCTCATAATTTTTTCAGATTTTTCGAGGTGGTAGGTACTTCAGCATTTTATAAATTTTTTTCTGAATTTTAGGAGTTTTTCGCAATAAAAAAAGCGAGCAGTGAAGTTAAAAATTAATTTTACTTATAAATTTAAAAAAATTCGAAGGACGACTTTGAGAACTACGATATTCTGATATACTGCGATGAGATGTTTTAGACTACATCTCAGAAAATTCGTCCTTTCAAATTTTTTAAATTTTTTGTTTTTTATTTATACCGCTATAGCCTTTCAACTTAAAAACAAATACTTTTTTTTGCCATTCTCCTTACTTTTTCTCCAAAATCTTTGTTATTTCCACGAGTTTTCCTTGGTCATTAGGCAAAAAACCGCCTTTCTGATTTATCCCCTCGCTGACTCGTGTGAGGTGATAAAATCAATATTTTAAATATTAAAAAAAATTTCATTGAATGTATAAAATTATTTTCGATTTTCTTATTACCGAGGGATATAAAAGGTCTCCTTTCATGGAATAGCTGGGGCTTAGTTCGAGGAATGAAAACACGTTGTTCGCCCGTGATATTGCTGAGGCTTAGAATAATTCCACGTCTTAGTCCATTCTTGGCATCAACGTCCATAAACTCCATTTTTATCCATCGGTTTTTTGTCCATTTCATGAAAATCAATTTGCCAAACTTCAATGAATATTTTTAGATGGGAAAGTTCAATTTTCGAAGTTAAGTAGGAACATCAATTTCCTCCCCTTTAACTTCGTTAAGTCGACTTATTCACCCAGATTCAAATTTCAATATTTAAATATGATAACCTCTAGTTCCGAACGTAGAAAATATTTAAGAGTACTTAAAATTTGTTTAGCTTCTCACATTGTCATCATTTTGAATTTTTTTAGAAAGAAACTCATTGATAATCGTAATATTTAAACGATTGCCAATTTGGGATGGTTCATTAAATTTTGTTTCTCCAAAGATGGAGGTCGAGAGGTTTTTAAGAACTGCTGACGAGGGTGGAGTTCTCCCTTAATTATTTCCCTCGTTTCTCATTGTTTTTTTCCACTTATTTCATGGTTGAAAAATCGATAAATATCCCGAATCCTGGGGTTCTCTACAGGGAGAAAAAAACAAGATTTTACATGAAAGCGTCCCTTTCCGATTAATATTCAACGTGGACCCATAATTTCGTCCCTTTAAGCTCCGGGAATCGAGTAGAAAAATAAAATGATTTCACGTATTCGAAATTCATGTAAGCTTCTCTTCTTTTTTTTTATGGCTGGTGAATAGGAAAAGGGTATTTATCCTTCTGTGGCCGTGGAGAAACAAGTGGGAGGGAAAGAGACAAATGGAGGGTTGAGATAGATTTAGACCCTTCTATCTACTCCGGAGCTAGAATTATTAACTTACAGGAGTGTTAACTCTTTTCGACAATGTTATTCACTTTACGATAAAAACAAAAATCTTCATCACCTGTTTGTTTTTGAAGGAGAATAATTACAATTCTTAAAAGCGAAGTTTGTTGGAAATATCATTTATAACAGTTTTTTTTCACTTGCTTATCGACGGTTATTATCAAGAGCTTAAGGGGATATGAGGGTTTTAAGTTAATTGCTTTGTACATTTTTCGTTGTGAGCAACGGTTTTCGATTTTTCCCTTCTATCTTGGAAACCGTCGCTCAAAACGAAAAATTGTCCTAAGTAAAAGTTGTAGCTACGGAAATTTACTACATAAAATATCTTATTGATTTTTTCCGTCAGAGCAATATTTTAGGAGATATGAAGGTTTTAAGTTTTCAGACAGGCTCTGTGGGATTATTACTTTTAACCTCATAACTCCTTAAATATTGCTCCTACGCAAATAATGAATAAAAACATTTTTTAGGAAATCTTTGTACCTACAACTTTTACTTATGACATTTTTTCGTTTTGAGCGACGGTTTCCGAGATAGAAGAGAAAAACCGAAAACCGTTGCTCACAACGAAAAATTTGCAAAACAACTCACTTAAGAACCCTCATATCTCCCTAAGTATTGCTCTGACAAAAAACCAATGAGGTCTTTTTGTAGGAAATTTCCGTAGCTACGACTTTTACTTATGACATTTTTTCGTTTTGAGCGACGGTTTCCGAGATAGAAGGAAAAAACCGAAAACCGTTGTTAACAACGAAAAATTTGCAAAGCAACTCACTTAAAAACCATCATACATACCTCCTTAAGAAATTACCGCTGAATGGCAAACAGCTCGTGAAGGTAGAGAATGCTCCCAAAACTCCCAAAAAAGACATTTAAAATTTGGTACATGCTATAGTTAGGTGTAGGAAGAGGAAAAGATAAGGAGGGACGCCAGGGAGAAATTTTATGTGAAGAATAATTTAGAGAACAGTGAACAGACCAATAATCCTTCATAGCAACGACTTAACCCTCATATAGGATGTACTCAGTTCCTCTTTTTATGTAATTTCGTGACGTCTCACTCGTGTTATTGTTTAAAAAAAATTAATTAGTTCTAAATGGTAAGATTGAAGATATACCTGATATTGGTTATGGCGTCCATTCAATCATGACAGGTCTATGTAGATCTTATCTATAAATCGATATCTTTTATGAAGAAATTTTCATTTCCCATATAACAGGATATACGTGTATAAGCCATCATAGGGGGAAAAAAGATGTCAAAATGTTGGGAGAGAAAAAAAATTTAAAACTCTTGGCTAGTTAAAATGGACTAGGCGTATAGAAAACTAATCAAATGTGAAAAGAGATTCGGAGAGCAACAAGTACGCCTCTTTCAGCCTACAAGCTTAATTGGATTTCACTTCATTTAATTCTCCTCTTCCTCTTTTCAACTTCCAAGGGACTCTACGGCTTTGATTCAATTCACCTGCAGATTTTATCTACGCTTTTGATTCAAAGGAAGGCAATAAACACAATAAAAAAACCTTTATAATAGACTTAAGGGAAAAAGGCCGGAACTAGTCCCAGACGATTTTACTCAGAGTGAAAAACAATGTTTTAAAAAACTGAGAATGCTAAGAAGAAAATAGTATGAAAAAATTTAGAGGCCCAGTGGGATTCGAACCTACAAAAAGGGTTCAATTGCTCAGTTGGTAGAGTGTTTGACATGTAACCACAAGGTCGTATGTAGTTTCTTTCACTATAGACATTTTTAACTTCCTTAAAGAAGTTATTGGACCCTCCACGTCGGATTTTTGGGGAAGGGTCTTCCAGACCCGTAGGTTAAATACGAATATGGATCTATACCGATCTCAACTTTGTCTGTGGTGCCGTCCGGCCGTACGTAGCATTTTTTTCCGGAACACTTTACGCCCACAGTTTTATCCGATTTTCACCAAATGTTCACGCAAATTTTTTTAGCCGGTGAAGAAGAGGGCGATTTTTGAATTTCGAAAAAATGGCGGAGAATGTCTGTTTGAAATTTTAAAAAATTCGCTGCGCCCGAACAGTTGGTCCGATTTTCACCAATTACTCCTTATATTTTTTAAGAATTATTGGTGTAAAAAATTGCCACTTTTTAAATTATTAATTTTTTTAGTAGGGAGAAATTCATACTTCTACCCATTAGGAGAGGCACATACGTAGGCCAAAGAGCCCATTATTTCTACCTGACACTAAAAAAATTTTTCAAAAAAAAAAACGCACATTTAAAAAAGAAAACCCGGAAAATTTTTTGACAAAAAAAACTTGGAAAATTTATCGAAAAAAAACTTCCCCCTCACTTATACTTCCCCTCCCTAATACTTTCCCCTCCTTTATACTTTTCCCCCTTCGTTATACTTTCGTTCCCTTATACTTCCCCCTCCGCTTACTTTCCCTTCTATATTGATACTTCTCTTTAAGGAAGTTTTCGTTGGAAGCTCTTCAAACCAGCTTTTTTTAGTGGTGAATTTCAAGAAAGTTTTGATTTGAAATCCGCACTTTTAACCGATTTTCAAAAGAGTGCAATTTACTGGTATTACGTAGTTTAAACATAAAAGCCGATATTCGTGTTAATTTTGAGACGTTTGAAGATCCTGGGGTAAATCAAATTTCCATGAAGTAAATCTCATTATTAATTTCCATTTATGGTCAATTTTTCAGGTAATTTCATTGACAACTATAATAGTTTAATTATGACATTATTTTAAAAGAGACCATGTTGCTTAAAACGGACTGACAGGAGGTTAAAAATCTTTTATTTAAAAATTTTAAAATGTTTTAAATATTTTAATAAAAGGAAAATAAACAAAATATTTTGATAAATCAAGAAAATGCTATTTCAATTAATGGCCATCTGAAAAGGAGACCCCGTAAAGGGGTGGTAAAAAAAGATGTAAATCGTAAAGGAAGGAATTATTCAAAGGAGGCCCGTGGGTAAAAAAAATTGCGAAAGGTTAATTTTGTCTTGAATTAATGATGGAAGGGTCTCTTTACAAAAATATTGCGGCCCGCCAACTTGTCTCTTTTCATCCCCTTTTTAAATTTTTTTTAAACTTCCTCAATATCCGATTTTTACAAAAGGGTTTAATGAACACATGAGATCACTTTTGGTTGGACTAAAACTGAAAATCTTTTATGTTTTCCATCAACTTAATTCGATGATTTATAAAATCTCAACGAGGCCCTGGCCTGGTTGCATATTACGAGGCTGCCATTAAAAGGGAACTTTAATGTCTCTTTTACGATTTCGACTCGTCACATTTTACAGCCTCCATACGAAATTGAGATAGAATGACAAAAAAATGAATAATTCAAGAAAACTCAAAAGGGAGAAAATATATTCGAAGCATGAAATGAAGGTTTTCTTTATTAAAAATGTGGGTTTCTTTGTTTGGGTTTCCTTGGGGACCTCTTGTTAACCAAACGACACTTCTCAACATAAGGGAAAACGTTAATCGATTCACACTTATCTAAAAGAACCTTCAAAACACATTTTGTGTATTCTTTTGTTAACATTTTGCCCCAAAAAAAATTTCTATGCAGTGTGGGCCATTTTATAAAATAAATTAGATAGAGATAAGATTCAAAATGTGGCCTGAAATATCATTAATATGAGATTAATAATGGTGGAAGGCAATTAACTGAGACGTTCTAACACGATTATTCCCTTCTGCCACCTCGGATAAGCCGACAAAACGGTATCTCGTCCCACTCGCAAACGTTGTTATCTCCCAAACTTTATTTCTTCCCTGAAAATTACACGTGTGTTTGTTTCACACACGTGTCGAATTGGCCAATTAGAACGTAGTACAAAGCTCATTGATTATAAAAGGCGTGTTTTAAGTTAATTAAACCTAATAGATGCGAAACATTGAAACCCTTTTGATTGAGAATGTTAACGCGGTCGGACGACAAGGCTCTCTATTAGCCAAAAGCCCGGATATACGGGAAATCCTAATAATGTCGCGAAAAAAAGGAGGAAAACTTTCAAAGCCTCCGTCAATAATGTTTACATACTTGAAAAACAAATAAGAAACTCCTTCTCCTTCACTTACATCCCTTTTCCCTACTTTCCCTCAACTTTATTATATTTTTTTTTGGAGAGTTACGTCTGTATCTGAGTCCTTTTGTAGACCAACTTTTAACAAGGAAAATATAAAATATTCTTATTTTTTTTTTTCATATTTTTATCTTATTCTTGTTTATCTTTAAAAAAGGAGGTTTTTGCGAGAGATCGGAAACATCCTAAAAAGAAGGAAGAAGAGAAAATAAAAAGTTGGCCTTGAAATTCGATCCTAGGCCCTCAGGCTTACATGGCCAACACCCCACTGAGCTAGTATTTTTTTGGATTAAGAGCTCATTAGATTGATTGTATTGAGCTAAATCCACCAGATATACGTTTTTGTTGCTCAGTGGGTTTAAAATTCTTTCTAAAAAAAAGCGCCCAACCTCGACGTCAGAGATTTTAATCACTGACCCACGGAGGGTTCTTTTTTGCAGAATTACAGAGTTTATGGTAAAACAAAACCGTAGAAACCCCACATAGTTTACAAAGCCGATACGAACTCCAATTTATCAGTTAAACTTTATCAATTAAAACTGCTGTTTAAAGAAGAGCTGTAATTCTCCCTTTTACGCCATTTTATCTTATTTTTCGTTTAAGTTAGAATTAAAACGTATGTTTGAAATGTCGAAAAGTAGTTTAAAATGTTGACGACGTATATGAATTATTTCGGCCGTGGAGATATCCGGAGGAAAAACCCGGGCGTAATTACTTGCGAGAGTAGGCCTGAGAGTACATACAGGGCGAGTTATTCAATGCCCGAAAAGCTCGAGAGGCGTACGGATTTAAAGCCGACGAGATATTTCAGGGGGATAACGCCCGCTGTAAAAGTCGAATATCGACCCGAGTTTAACAGGAAAATTTTAAGTCCTGCGATAGAACGTGACGGATACGACAGGGCGGACTTAGAAAGGGATTCCGGCGGATTGGGATCTTCCCGGAAAGAAAAAAGTCAACGTCAAAAATCTTTGCGGCTTTTCCAACTATAAAACGACCATTCATTCTGTTAATAAAATTAGAAAGTAAATGAGTCGTATACTCTGCGAACTCCAAGAATTTCTCCGCGTGAAGACCAATGGTTTTGACCCATGCTTTCAGACCCATTTTTAAAAGTGTTGGGTATTAGATTCGAATTCTCAGCTAACCAAAAATTTTTTTTATCGAAGTTTAATTAAATGGGCTCCGATTAATTTATTTCGATGTTTAATCAATCGATGTTTAATTATAATCGACTCGAACACAAGGAGGCCATCAATTACTAGATGATCGAAAAGTGTCTCGATTAAAGTGGAGTGATGATTGTTGTTTAGGGAGAAGAGTGGGGAGTTGATGGATTGTTTCGTTTTTTTTTTGTGAAGGAAAAAAAGTCAATAAAGTCCCTTTTAAAATTCCGTAAACGCTAGTTGACCATATCCTTTTATTGGAGAAAAATCGTTTTTTGAATGGGTTTTGGGGGTTTTAAAAAGCGAAATTTCATAATGGACGATTTTCGAAGGGTCGAAAATGTTTCCCCATCGTGGAAATCCGTGCCTCCCGCCGGCCTCTCCCTGCACTTGTTGCTTCCTCAACAGGTCCTCTTTCTCCATCGTCATTTCACCCCGTTCGTCCCACAACATATTTAGGTCACCCTTAACCCCACAGTATCCGAAGTAAATCTGATTCTCTCACCCACTCTTCTTCCTTTTTTTTCTTCTTTTTCTATATCAGAAAATCGAGGTCGAACCCGTATTTTACCCTCAGATATGGACATCTAATATATTTCCTCATATAAATAGCTATTTTTATCACTTTCTTCATTCTCATCAACTCTATTTCACCCAGCTTTCAGCTTAAATACAAAAAACATTTTGAAACTTCATTTCAAAGATTTATTCGAATTCAAAAAAATCGTGACAAAAAAGGTCTTCTTCGGATAAACCATTTTCTCCGCCGACCACTTTCGGCAGAACAAATCGTCCCCAAAATAACACAAACAACTTAGAGAATTCATATTTTTTCTGAGTAAACATCTTGAAAAAATTGAATGGTGTAAAAAACAAAAGGGAAAAGCGTATCAAAAATGAAGGAAGAAAAAAATCTAGTCTATCAGGTTTCAAATTAATTTTCTCCCAACCTGTGGATTACTTAATAACGTGGCCTGGATCCCATTAATTAAAACCCCGGGGAATTTTAGTATGTAAGGCGTCTTCCTGGCTTTCACACGTCTTTTGTTAAAAACCTAGATTTATTTACCTAAAATTATGCGGTAAAATTCTTAAATTAAATGTTAAGGATTTAGGATTTAGTTGACCTTTGTACTCGGAAAAAAATTAAGGAAAGACCCTCGCCAACCCCCTACTTAACACGAAATCTTTTTAACTGATGGATAAGTCCTGTAAACATGTTTAATTTATTCCGGGCGTGTTCTCTATAAGATTAATTAAGATTTCGCCCGTTTATCCAGGTCAACAAACACAGGATTTAACAACCGTCACGTATGTTCCTCAAAAATGATTAATTATAACTCAAAGATTTTTATTCATCGTGTTAACGAGCTTTTTTTTCCTTTTTAGAGATCCTTAAAAGTTGAGATTATTATCAATTTTTAATTTATTGTAAAATAAATTCAAAGATTAATAAAAATGAAAGATAAACCTCGGTTTATTGTTAGAACGTGATTATCTGTTGATCTCTTTATTCATTTTTAAGTGAGGATTTTTTATCTTCCCGAGAATAGCTTGGATTTTAGAACTTTCTAATCGTATTATTCCCGTAGTTATATTTTCAATATAAAATTGGTAATTTGGTCATAAAAGTTAATAAAATTTTAATCAATAAAAACATTAAGGAATTTAATATCCATATCCAAAAATCACGCTTTAATCTTCTCTGCAAACATGATTCAGAAGTACCTAAATGAAAATTCATTTCTCCAATTTAAATATTTTAATAAATTTTAGCCTTAGTTTGGCATAGTTATTTATTTGGAAGTGATGAAAATTTTAAGGTAATTTTTTTTAAATTAAAACCACCTGTTAGTTCAGGAAAAAGATGAAAAAAAAATGTTTTTCTTACCCGGAGGATGATTTTATTACAAAATATAATAATTGAGGCCGTTTTAATGGTCCTTTTGTTTTTTCACTTTCACAAACACACCATCGTTTTCCGGGTCTATGTATAAAAAAAAGAACTAAAAGTTGGGGGGCGAGAGGGCGGCGCCGGTGGCCCCACACGCACTTGACTAACACTACTGGGGGCTCTGAGGGGTGACTGCCTCCCACCATCATTCTTCCCGCCTCCGGCGCCTCCCCCTGACGGCTCGGAGGACTTTTCTTCGCAATAACTCCCCCGTGTCTTTAACGTTTGATTTGTTTAATCGAAGCTAACGTGAATTTTCCGGATGCTAACCCGCATTACTCAAGTGTTATGCTGGTTTAGTATCTCAGAAGCCATTTTATACATAAAAATTACGAATAAAATATAAACAATTTTATTAATAATTAATATTTTTAAATTAAGAGGGAGTGGAGAGGAAAAAGTGGGACTTATGCCTGCTAAAGTCAGCTATTTTTGATCGAAAAATGTAATTTTTTTTAGAAAAACGTCATATTCTGTTATGTTGATTTAGGCTTAAGAATTATAGACAGCGGAGTCGGACGAGCTGGATTGTTCATTCAATTTTATTACCTTTAAAATGAATCGTATGGCCTTGGATGATTATTTCTCCGGCAGAAAACCGAAACCCTCCTGTGACTTATCAACTTCTGAAAGCCAAAAAATGACGATTTTTCAACTTCTTTTAGCTCAGATTTTAATAGCCAGCGAGGCCGAGGGGATGAAGGCAGCGGTCCTTCCTTAATTCTGGTACAAAGGTCGTGGGTTCAATTATCACATTTCCGCTTAAGTTCTGGAGTTCGAGGATCCCCAGAGAACATAATCAAGAAAATGTTGAAAAGTCCTCAATTTTGCGATTTTCAGCTGACCAAAAAACTAGAGTCGTAAAGGAAATAAAATATTTAAAAAATTTTTTACTGACTGTTGTGTTTATTTTGAATCGAAGAAAATGAAGGGAAGCGAAGATATATTTGAGATGGTTTCGAAATTAACCGCAGGCACCCGCGTCTCTTCTCCTCACCTCCCTACTATCTTTCTAACCAACCAACTGTTGCCTCTTCCACGACCAACTTGTCAAGTTTAAACCCTCCTTTCCCTTAACTTGACTTTCACTAAATTAATATACAAAAAAAAAAAGTTAATGACATGATAAATTGTGAAAAAGATTTTTATTATTAATTAAATTTTTGACATTTTAAGTAAGATTTTGTGTTAAAATAGGAAAAATTGTACCTATTAAAAAGTTTATGTTGATTTAAGCGCTCGTTTCTGTATTTATTCAATGATTAGTAAAATTTAGGAAGTGAGTCTTAAGTCTATTTCATGTAAATGAACACTTTGAACAACTTTGAACATGATTAACTTTGAACCCTTTGGGTGTGTACGCCCGGGGTTGGTCTCAAGGGTGAGGGGTTCCTCCCAAATAAAAGCAATTTTCTCCCTTCATACATCGCCTGGCTATGACATAAAAAGAGGTAAAGCGTTGAGAGTTTAATTTTTAGTTAAAAGATCGATCTTTTCAATTATTTATCTCCCTTGGGGTGGATAAAAAAAAAGGAGGAGCTGACGATGAAAAACGTAAGTTTCAATTGGTTACGAAGTTTATCTTGAGGACGTTTACAAGTTTTCAATTAAAGAGTTTCCCCCTTCTTCGAAAACCTCTGAACCTTTTAACGTCTTTATCGTGAAAAGTGTCGTGCCACAATCGAACAAACGTTGAGGTCGACAATGACGTAAGAATAGAACGGAGCGACATACAAAAGTACTTTATGAAAATGAAAACTTAAAAAAGTTTTAATAATAACCTTAAGAAAAAAAATCAGAACTACATAATGTATTCTCAGGCCTTGATTTCCAGTAGCTCCCTAGGTAGACTCATATTTTTCGGGCATCCTCATCGCTCCCGGCGGATTTTCTGGTAAAAAGGCTACTTTTCCCAGAGACTTTATGATCTTTTCCTTTTATCTATCGGCCACACCCGTTTCACCAGATTTTTGGG
Source organism: Orius insidiosus (assembly GCA_014119065.1). Classification (NCBI taxonomy): domain Eukaryota; kingdom Metazoa; phylum Arthropoda; class Insecta; order Hemiptera; family Anthocoridae; genus Orius; species Orius insidiosus. Next base: position 56,455 of record JACGAQ010000780.1, read on the forward strand.
AGTTCTTTTTCCTTCATTGAAGGCAACAAACTGCCTTTTAACCAGGGTTTTAGGCATTTTTTACCCCTTGTGAGCAAGAAAACCCAGTAATACCCATTATTTTCATTGGTTTTTGAACCAAGGAACCCCCTGAAACAAAATTTTCTTGCGTTTTTTTCGGTTTTTCGGCCAAAAATCCTACTTTTTGACCGTTTTTTGTTATTTCCTCGGTCTTTTGGCCGAGAAAATTTTTTACCGCGTTTCAGGCGTATTATCTCATTATTGCTATTTTTTTTTTCATCTCCTCAAAACTTGACTTTGGAGATGAACCGCAGCCTGCCTCTTAATTTTAAGCTTCGTTACTTCTCCATGTAAATACGCCAGTCAAGCTTTTTTTTTTCCCTCAAAAGTCATCTGATAATTTCGTCAGCCAGAAAAAAGGACTTTTTGAACTTTAGAGGAGCCACTTGACTTGTTTGACTGAAAAATTAAATGAGCTCTTCGTTTCCCAAATAATTCCTTTCTTCTTTTAGTTAAAAATCGATAAATCCAATGTCCTGGAACTTTTTAATTATTTTACCAGAATTTCCTCCTTTGAATTTTCCCTTTTTCATTAATTCGACTTAAGGAAAATTTTTTAGACTAACAAAAAATAGAATAAAATATGTAATTTTTAAACATAATTATTAAAATCAACTTATAATAATTTTAGAATTGAAAAGTACATTTAAAAAGCAGATAAAAGCAATGATGACGTGAGAAAATGATGCCCCTCACATTTTAATTTTTGCCTGAAAAAAAATTAATTTCAATATTTTATGCTTAATATTAAACGCATTTTAATATTGTTAATTTTAAATATTTTAAAACCAAATATTAGAATATTAGGTTTTAACTACCCAACGAAAAACGCACACAGACTTACTAATCCGTCATATTTATGATTTTGCTTATTATAGGATGGTTAGAATCTGTAAAAAAATCGTTTTCATTTTTAATTTTTGAGAAAAAAAATTCTCGAATGAAAAACTCTGGGAAGGGAGTTTTATAAAAAGATCCCCGTGTGTACGATAACACGAAGAAAAAATAGAGCCAATTAAAAAAAGCGCTTTTAATAACTAGGCATCAGATTAGAGATTTTCCAGATATACAAAGATATCGATAGAGGGAGAAATAGTAAAAAAAGATGCCTTTGGAAAAAAAAGTGTCTATTTACGTTATAATCTGACCTCGAACCGCCACCGTACCGTGTTTTAATTAAGAGCTCGTTAACAGCTCTGAAACGGATTTCAACGGTTTACCTGAACGTTTAAAAAAAGTCGGCGGAAAAAGGGGAGTTTGAGATATTTCGGACGTCTTTTTAAATATCTTTTTTAACCACGCTAATTGTGGTTTCCTCTGGAGGACCACATTCCAATTTTGAGTTGAATTTTACAGTATGGCTGGAAAAATGTGATTGATCGGTTTTTTGTTCCTTAGACTCACAAAGAAGTCCGAGAAAGTCAAAGGTTTTTTAGATTGAAAATAGGGAAATGTTTTTCCAAGCAGTCCGACAATTATGTGGTCAGGCAATGGTGGAAGCCACCAATTTGATCAAAAATCGATAGTCAAAGAAACTTACTACGAAGTAATTTTACAAGGCGGAGAAGCCTAAGCAATCTGAACACCCTGAGCATTCTGAGGATACTCAACTCGATGCCAAGCGGGAAGAACGATAAAATTCTATAAATTATAAATTGAACAAATATTTCTTTTTTAAATTTTTACCCAATAATGATGACGAAAAAGTCGATGATGTTCCACGGATTTCTTATGTAGGATCCAGGATGCAAGCAAAAACCGTACGAGATCAATTTCAAAATCATTTCAAGGATGAAAATAATTAGAAAATAGATTTCTGTCTTTTCCTGAAAGAATTAACAAACAATGGATTAATTAAAATAGGAAGATAAGGGAAAAAAAAACTTACAAGAGTTTGTGCGGTTTCGTTTTCTTCAGGTAAATAAAGACCGAATCCTAAAATAATGCAGTTGATGACGATGACTAGTAAAATGATGTATTCAAAGGGCCTTTGAAATTTATTAAGGACCAATATTTGAGAGAAAAAAAATTATTCGCCGCCTCGTATCTCCGAAACGGTTGGTCATGTTAAAATAGCAGATCAAATTTTTAGGCAGTAGGCAAATTTTTGAAGAAGTTAGATAGAAGTCAAATGTTGTGTATCTAAAAAAGAAAAGGATACGGCCATGTTACAATAGCTTTCGCCTTCTGTCTTATCGGGTTGTCGTCTTTGAATAAAAAAAGTGCTCTGTGCGCCGCGGCGGGATCTGCGTTTGTACCTTCAGCCATTTTTTAAAAATGTATCTTCCTAAAAAAATAAAAAAATAAGCAGGGCTACAGACTTTTGGGGCATAAATTGAATCAAATTAAGAATTTTTCTATCACGATGTTGATGCTAATTGAGAGTCAATTCAGATCAGCTGGATGTAACAGTTTGATTCGATAAAGCCAGGATATTTGAATTTTACTTCTATGTTGCAGAAGAAACTTACCTTTTGGACCCTACTTTTAAATCATAATCGGTGAGATCGCGGCCTCTCCTTTAATAAAATCGTTCATTCAAGCGTAAATAAGAGAAATAGGTTGCCCGCGTATGATTTACGATAATTACCCGAAGGTAAACATGTCCCATTTACGCCAGATATTAATCAGAAGTTTAAAATTTAGTTTTAAGACTTTTTTGGCACCTACTTGACAGATGGGGTAAAATTAGTATTTGATTTTTCTTGTGAACCCTGTATATCTAAATAAACATTATTGATACCCAACATTTTCTATGAAACTTTTTTTTGTGATCGCGATTTTCTAAATACTCTACATTTTATGACTCTATTTTTAGCGTTTACTAAGAAACAAAAGTGAGTAAACAATTAAAAGATCCATTACCGTATATGGTAAGCCTGAAATCGTAAAATATTGTTTAAAATAAATTTTTTTAAAAAGTATTAACTTTTTTTGCGACGTTGGCTTTTGTTGGAAAATCAATAAATTTGACGAGTGTAAAAATGTGTGTTTAAGAGTTGTAAATCGATTTTCGACCCACAAAACCACCCTAAGTGTAAAAACTAAAAATACTTTTAAAAACTTTTCATACTTCAAAATTTGAAAATGTGTGCATATTGGCTCGAAACCAATTAGCTTTTGAGCACAAAAAAATCTATCGAGACAATAACAATCTTTTTAAAAAACCTAAAAAGCTAATTCTTACCTGATGTTTATTATTTATTGGTCGGATCACCAATGCTGAATTTATCAATTTTTTTTTTAATCCAATAAATTGGGAAAGAAAAAAGAGTGGAAAAAGTTTGGCCCCCGTAGGATTCGAACGCACAACCTCTGAGTTTCATCGCTAGTGCCATCGTAGAGCGATGGGCTGGAAACCCAGAGGTCGTACGTTCCAATCTTACTGTGGGCCAAACTTTGTTCCACACTTTTTCCTCTCAGATATAGCGATGGGCTAGAAACCTTCGATGAGCAGACTTTATTATTATTAACTATTTCAAAAGAAAAATGATGTCAGACCCTGCAGGGTAAAAATGACCAGTGGTCCTTATCTATGGTGACTTTCTTCCGTTTCCGGAACATTTCGGCCAAAATTTTATCGGATTTCAGTGGGGCTTCCGGTTTTTTATAAATTAGGAAGAGAAAAAAAGAGTGGAAAAAGTTTGGCCCCGTGGGATTCGAACGCAACCTCTGGGTTTCTTCGCCAGTGCCATCGTAGAGCGATGGGCTGGAAACCCAGAGGTCGTACGTTCCAATCTACTGGGGCCAAACTTCCACACTTTTTCCTCCTCAGATATGGCGATGGGCTAAACCAACTTCGATTGAGCAGACTTTATTATTAACTATTTCAGAAGAAAATCATGTCAGACCCTTCATAAAAAAATAAAAATAAAAAAAATCTATTGTTAATAGACGTCTAAAAATTAAGTACTAAAAAATTTTTTTTTTTTATCAAATCGAAAACATAAACTTAAAAATTTTGAGTATACTCATGCTTAATACCTGAAAAATATAAAAATTTTAAAAATTGGTATCCTTAGGAAGTGCGGTGGTGCTTGACGAAGAAGGAGGCGAACAATGAAATACTCAAAAGAAAGAAATTCTCCAGAGGGGGCGTTTTTTGTATCCTTTTTTCTTCTCTCTCTCTTTTGGATTCTCCACGATTCCCCACTACTTGTTCATCACCCACGCCCAATCCGCGAACTGCTCAGCTTCCCAGACTTATGTCATTTCCCTTGACTCCGCCAACTGGCCCCAATTACAAAAAACCCTTTTTTTTTCTTCCTAACTCCCTCCCGAGGCGATTTTTATTTTTAAATTCCGCATTAAAGCCCTGGAAACGCTTTTTTTCACACAAGCAGTTTTAAACTAAACCGGTCATGTGCCATTACCGAAACCGAAATTAACACGTGCGTTAATTTTTTTTTACTATATTTAGTACCGGAAGCTCCATAATTTCAAGGAAAAGTAGGACTAATATTTATATCTTCACGTAAAAAAATTTTCAATGTTTTTATCAAATTATTTAATCGGCCTAGGTCACTATTTTAAGGGCTTTTTGCCAAGTTGGCCTATTTTGTTATAAAACACGACATTCTCAATTCATTCTAAGGGTTTCTAAATGAGCGTTCATTGAAAAAACACGTTTTCGTGAAGAATATCATTCAAGATTTTTTTTTCTTCTTTCTCGCTTGCCAAAAAAATATGATAAAAAAAGATAAACGCTTGTTTGTCATGGGTTTCGGACACGCTTTAATTCGGATGAATTCAAATAAAATATTTTAGTTTAAAACTCAGTCGTTTTAAACTAAACTACATGAGTTCAAAATTTTCTGAAGGATCTACTGTCACTTTGGCAAAAGTGCTAAATGGAATTGACGCCGTCGGAAACCACGATTTAAAAACCAATCTATAAACTTTTTTAAAAACCATCACATTTCTTAATTTCTGCATGAAAAAAAAACGCATTTTAATTTTCATCTGTCAATTTAAGCATCGTAAATTTTCTCCATGATAACTTAATTTATTGCAGGGGACTAATTAACAAAATTAACACCAAGGACGTCTGCATTTTTCAATTTTTATATCGCATAGAAAAATTTCAAATTAACTCCCTCTACAGGATACTAAGATGGGTCTTTGAGACCCCAAAGGATCAAACTCGATCAAACTTTGGGCCTTCGGAGAGCATACAACTAATCATAAAAATTTAATTTATTTTTGACTTTTTAATTGTACCTAATACCTGTAATTAAAGTTATTAATGTTTTTGTATATTTATTATTCTTTTTTTTATTTGGAAGTTGAGAAAAAAATCAAGGATATGCGAAATTCCCTTACAGTTAGAATGATTTAGTGATTGATACCTGACGATAGCATTAACAAATAACACTTAATTGTCTGTTAACAAAGATTTCCTGCACTTAATTTTTTTTTTTTTTTTTTTTTTTCCTCCGTGAATGAATGAAATCCGTAGATTTTGAAATGAGGAAATGCGTCGGGTCGAAATCGTTGATTTCCGTCTTTTCTTCGCCTATTAAACCTTCCCACATTTTTTTCAATAAAAATAAACGTGATTGGTCAGGAATAGATTTACTAGGTTAGTTTTTTTTCCTTTTTTTTCGACTGTTTATTTATTTATATTAAGTCTTTTGATTTTAATCTATTGAAATGGTTTCATTTATTCAAATTTTTGGAAATAAAACGTTTGAAATAAAAATAAACCTTTTTTTTTTCCTCTCTAGATGACAAGTTTGGGCCATCACGCTCCACGGGTCATGGATGCGAACCAAAAAATTTTTTTTCTCTTAAAATCTCCTTGATGGAAAAATCTAATTTGGCAAAACGTCGAAAAAAATGTTCTGTTCAAGATGTTGAAAGATGTAGGAATGTGAAAAATATAGTGACGTAGTAATAACGTCATCAATACTTTATAGTGATTGTCGATAAATCTATTTTTGTCTTCGGTGATTTGGGGGGTTAGGGTCCCCCACCGGAAACAAGCCAAGTTCCTTCTCTCCTCCCAGCAATAAGGCTTAATTACGCACTTACTTCTTTTTTAATATTAAAAAATAGTAGAAAACTTTTTTTGCAGACAAACATTTTTTTTGCGATTTTTTGTTGGCTAACTTGGTGGCTACGTAATGAGCGTAATGGCACTGAATCGTCTTTTTTCTTGCTTATCTGATAATACAGTTTTAAAAAAAGAAACAATTAAAATAATTAACCAACAATTGGAGGTTATCTAAAAAAAAATCCTTGAAATAATCAAGAAATCCTTCTTAAGATTTATTAATCAAAATCAATTAAAGAGTTCGAAAAAATCAGTTTTTTTTCTCTCCCCCGTCTTCATCTTCAGCCGGGGCGTTGACAGAAGTCGGGCCCTAATAATTAAAGACAATCAGACTAAACAGGACAGTCGGTCATTAAACAATTTCACAAAAATGCCCTTTTGGCCTTTTAGTCACAGTTTACTCCGAACACGGTTAATGCGAGGTCAAGTAATGGAATGTATTTCACAGATAAAAATGTTTTTAACATTTTTTGAAATATCTAAAACTTATAATTTCTCTGACCTAATTCTTCGTTTTAAAATTGTTATTTTTTTTCATCTGAGGATGTTTAGGTAGATTTGTTGATTGAGATCTCAGTGGAAGAGATTTGGCTAAGCTTCTAAGAAAGTTAGTCAAGGGTTAGATAATAAACAAATAAAATCAAATGATTTATTTACATAAAAACTAATAATAATAAATAACTAATTCAGGTAACCTTCTAGAAAATGAACACAAATAATTGGTTTTTTAAGTCTTGAATATCTCTGACCAGACTTCACTATAAAAACCTTGAAAATTCACAAAATAAAAATTGACTACATTTTAATAAACAAAAACAACGGTCTTTGAAAGACATTATTCATGAAAGCGATTCTTCCATTTCCATTTTTTCATTATACTGCTCCAAAGTTTGGTTTATGGTTTCTTCAGAATACTTGCAGACTTCTTCATTGCATTTACAAGTAAACGATTTTCCTTTTATGACCCAGAATTTTTCGCCGTAGTCATAACTAAAAAAAAATAGTTTAAACAAAAGTTAAAAAATGATATACCCAAGCTCTTCGTATGCTTCGATATCACGGGTGGCAAACATGGCGATACGAGGAAAATGGAGATCACGATGGCCAATGAAAACTCGCACTGGGGCCAAATTCGGTGCGCAGCAATGATTCACAAAACGTGTTATATTCCCGTATTTACGAGCATCTAAACAATATGATTCTCCACCCTCCTAAAATAGAATTTTTGATATTAAAATGAGTGAGAGAGATCCAGGAGTAAAAGAAGGACTCTTTGAAATGAATATTAAAAAATGAACATGAAGGTTATCAACAGTAGTTCCGGCATTCTGATTGGTTGAAGTGGAGACGTCCATGTTTGAAGGTAACAACCTCAAAAGATGTCCATTTTTGGAAATAACTCGAACTTTCAATCCAGGTTTTTTGCTGTTTACAGCCTTTTGTCACTTACATTTTTTTTACTCGAAACACGTTGAAGAGAGAAAAAAAATGACCATAATAACTCATTTGGCGGGAAAAATGGACAAAAAAGGAGAAAAAGTAGGAACAAAAAGTAAGGCCCCCAGTTGGACCTTAGACCTTTGGGTTTCTAGGTCTAGTCTCTACCAAATCAAGAAGAATCAGCAAGTATTGAATAGATACCTGGGTCCTTATATCAATGTTAATCTTAAACTTGCTTATTTCTCTTTTCCCCTTATTTTTACTCTGATGCAATCCAGGAAGACAGGTTGACATTGAGTAGCCTCTACACTTATAGGATTCAACCCCAATGCCACCACTGCATAACCCACACCCTCAGTAAGATTTTATAACCATACCATATTTTTTTAGATTTTTTTTATTGGTCGGATTTTACCAATAAAAATAAAAATATAAAAAAATTAAACACTAAAAACATACTCTGTTGTCCAAATCAAACAAATACGAATCATCTTCTCTTGTATCGGCTTCGCAGTCTGAGATAATTTCTCCAACATATCTAAAAATTTAAAAAAATGAAAAAAATTTTAAAAAACAAGAAACATACTCGCAGACGTAAGATCCTTTAGGAATAGGAGTGAGTGTGATGACAGCCCATGATTTTTCTTTGGTTTTAACAAGCTGAAGCTTCGCTTTGATACCTTTTTGTACGACTCTATTTTTACAAGTTAAAATATTACAGTAACAAGCTTCGCTACATTCGAAAAGCATCGGAGGATCTTCAAAGTTGAAATCGTCGCTCAACCTTCCTTTATTGTCATACCAACATTTTTGACTTATTTTTCCACACATGCATCCTGACGTATAGCACATATCATCGCATTTGCAAGGCTGAAAAGACAAAAAGTTAAATTTTTTAGTAATACTTCTACTTACATCCAATGAAGTTATGGTCCTATCAATTGTTAGATTAGATGTGAAACAGTTTTCAGTGATGTATGTGTAGTTTGTGGGCATCGAATCATTATCGACCGCATTAAAACATTGAATTGGGTAACTTTCACGCCCTCTACTTATATCACTAAAAAAAAGCACATTAAGTTTAAAAAATTATGAATAATATTATTACTTGGATAAAAGTTTAGGATATTTGTTGAGTTTTAAACATATATTGTTTATTTTGGCGTTTAATTCTATGGCAGTGAGGCAATAAGAGTCGGATTTATGACACAATCTTTGGCAGTTAGACCAGCTTTGTTCATCATGTCGACACGAGCGCCTCTGGCTAGAAGAAGAGTGACACATTCATCAGCTCCTTGTCTGGCTGCGATATGCCTAAAAAAGGTCTCAGAAAAACCCACAGGAAAGCTAAAATCTTACAAAGGTGTGTCGCCATGTACGTTGGAGAGATTGATATTTGAACCGAAATTAAGAAGATCTTCAGTGATTTCCATACTGCCAGAAAAGGCTGACCAATGAAGGGCGATGTTCATTTCGCCATCTCGAACGTGAGGGTCGGCACGTTTTTCGAGTAAATAACGGACGACTTTACTATGTCGGTTTTCCGCTGCCCAGACTAGGAGTCCATCTTCCATCATCCACAATATTAACCAAAGACTCAGGAGTATTTATCGATGATAAAATAATATGGCAGGCTTCCAGATTACCCTGCTTAGCAGCATAATGCAATGCGGTCATTCCGTCGCTTCCTTGAAGGACTGTTGAAGCGCCAACTTTGACTAGATATTTAACCACATCATTATGATTATTCAACGTGGCGGCCATTAATGGGTCACTTGATTTTTGTCAATGGTATCAACGTTTGTACCAGCCTGAACAAGAATATGGACTGCAGTTAAAAAACCACCGCTTGCTGCAGCATGAAGACACCCTAAACCACAGCTTTCTCGATTAGGGTTCATTCCAGTAGCTGAAATAAAATTATTATCCCATCATCATTTTATAAGAAACATACCTATTATAGCCAAGATTCTTTCCACATCACCCAGTTTAGCAGCTTGATATAAGTTCCTGTAAGTATATCTAAAAAAAAAGCAATTTAAAATTCAGTAGGCCAAAAAAAGTCACACTTTTGTCTTTTTGCCCAAAAAATACTCTTTTCACAGGGTTTTTAGCTGTCGTTCTTGCTTTACAATTGAGAAATATCATTTGGGTGACATATCTTCGGTATTTTTGTGCAAAAGACCATATTTTTGAGAATTTTGGGCATTTTTCTCAATTTATGGAACTGCCCACATCCTGATAAGTACCTTGTTTCACTCGGAGGTAAAGGATGTTTTAAAATCTCTTCCAGACGTTCTTTCTCAGATAAAGGAATTCCGTCAGAACGTAGCATTTTACCGTTTGGCAAAACAAAATTAGTTTGGCTTACAATGACTCTTCTGTTGTTTTTGCTATGTTTAATTTTCCACTATAATGAAACGAAATGCGAGCCATTCGTCTAAAAAAAATTTTTATTTAAAAAATTTTGATGAAAAATAGAACTTACTCTCTGTTTATAGGTTTTTGAACAGGTAGGAAAAGAGGATATTTGTGATTTTCCATCCTGAGTTTGTGAAGTGTAAATTTATCAGTTCCGCAGTGAGGACATGACGTGAAAACTTCTTTACTGACAACGCATTCGTCATGAAAAACGTGTTTGTTTTCGCATATATTAAAAAGCCCTTGTGTACAAAATGTGCCACATGGCGGGCAAGCTCCATGGCTGAAAAGACGCTGAATGTGCGCAGCACAAAATGGCAAATATGGCGTCTTTTTTGACGTTCTTAACAACATTGTGTCGCTTGTGACAGGATTGCAGCAGAGATAAAACTTTTCATCAAAGGAATCGACCGCACGACACATGTCTGACACTTTTAAGCTACTTTCGCTCGGGCGGAGATCAGTTAAAGATTCACAATCACACAAACTTGAATACTCCTAAAAAAAAGTAAACCAGATTAGTTTTTAAGTATTCATACTTACTGAACTCATTTCTTTTTTTGTTTATATACTATAGTTTATAGAATTCCAAGCATTTTATATCTTATCATAATTAATTAACAGAGAAATTGATAAGAAGAGTGGGGATCCCACTTCCGTATAGAAAAAATTCTTAGCTTAGCTCAAATTTTGGTTGTTTTAATAATTTTAGCAGAAAAAAAAATGAAACAGTCAACTTACTGAGAGAGAAGGCTGGTTAGGTGGAGCTTCTGAAAATAAAGATCGAAAAAAAATTAGAAAAATTTTAACAAAAATAGTTGAATATATCAGAGGTTCCCGAAGTGTGGGGCGAATCCGCAAAAAAAGCTTGATAAAAATCGCTGGAAACAGAGAATTAAAACCAGGGGAAAATTATTTTTATTTCAAAAATAGAGCCATTTTTACTGAATTTTCGTGAGTTTTTCTGGTTTTTTGGCAGAGAAACCCCATTTTTGTAATATTTTTTAGTAGTTTTCCTCGGTTCATTGAAAAAGAAAGTTCTTTGGCTTTTTCTGGATTTTGGCTGAAAGTTCTTTCAGAATCTCGAAAAAACGAGATATTTCCCACATTTTAGTATTTCAGGAGGAGTCAGGGTTTTTCACCAGAATTTCAATGTTTTGCAGCAAAAATGAAGCAATGACGCACTAATTTATGGCATACAATAGCCTTTGACTTTACATTTTGAACCCATTTAGAAAACTTCACATTTTTACCCAAATCCAAGAAAATCAGCTGCAAATCTAAATTCTAAAGGAGTTAAAGCTACAAAAGGAAAGGAGTCTGCTGCACAATTTTGGCTTTCTAAAAAGTTTGGGAATCCCTGGAATATATAATGGAAAGCTTACCAGAGTCTGAATCAGTCTTTGGTTTGGATTCGGAGTCTTCGGACATGGCATAGTTCGGATAATCAGTCGCTTTGTCCGAATTTTCTTTTTTGCTATTAAAGTCATCAAAGTCATCGTAGTTGCTGGAGTCGCCGTTGAAATCGAATTCAGACTGGGAGCGAGTTTTGATGGATTTTCTGACAGATTTTTCATCTGAAAGACGTGACGAGCGACGCTGCGGTTTCTCCCTGAGCTGAAGAGCGCTGAACGACTTTTCCTTTCTGGCCATCGCATTTTTCAGGACGGATTGCTTAGAATCTTTGGATGCCCTGCGTGATGACCTTTTGATAACGACATCTTGGTCGTATTCTTCCAAAAAACGATTTTGACGACGAGTTCGCTTTTCCAGCGGTTCATCAAAGTTGATTAGAGTAGTGTCGACACTTTGTCTGGAACGTCGACCTCTTTTTTTCTTCAGAGGAACTTCTTCCACCTGAGGAGGAACTGAAAAATTTGTCATTTGCGAACTATCAGTTTCATCTTTTATTTCAGTCTTTTCTTCATGTTCTACGACTTCTTTGACATCTGTTGTTTCTTGAGTTTCCTGAGACTCCTCTAGTTTTTCCTCTTGTTCTGTTTCTTCTGGTTCTTTGATCTGTTCTTTTTCTTCTTCAGGTAGTTCCTCAGGTTCTTTTTCTTCTTCGGAATCCTTATCTTCTACATTTGGTTCTTTGGTTTCGACTTGAGCGACTTCTTGCTTTTCATCTACGTTGAGATCAGGGACGTCATCTTTTCGCTTGGTTTTCCTTCTGTTTCGGAACCTTTGTTGAACTCACTTTTCATTTCAAAAAGTATTTTCTGAATAAGGCTACTGTCAACTTTTTCAGTTTCGCTACTCCCAGGGATCTTCGCCTCGAAGTTATCGAGCTCGCTGTCCAGCTGGTCTAGCGACCCAAATTCCGAACTCATCTTTTACCTTAAAAAAAGAAAATCAAATTCTTAAGTCGCTCCCAAAACAGAAAAGAAACTTCTCTTCAAGGAACCTAACCTTGGTTCTTATTTACGTTATCACTCCATATCAAACTTCATTAAACCTTAAAATGAATATTTTAAAAACACAAAGTTTTACCTGAATTCGGAATAGCGGAAAAACAAAAGTTTTATTCGTTGAGAACGAAATTACGGCAACATGACTGAAACGGGATTGACGACCTCAGGGGCCCCTTCATGGCGGCGGTCAATAAATTACCGAAGACTCCCGACACAAGGACTTTCCTCAGCTCTATAAATAAACTATAAAAAATATTAGCACTTTTAACAAAACAATTTAATTTAAAATAATAAATTTATTTAGATCATCAAGTTCTATGGATCCTTAAGATTCCTCAGGGTCCACTTCCTTTCTTCAAGCCCTTTTTTACATTTATTTTTATACAAGAAAATTTTTTTATTAAAATTAAAAGTTTACTTTACCTGATATTTATAAGATAAATTAATAAATTGCTATCTTGAGAGCAAGCGGAATATTTCAAAAGTTTGCAAGGGGCGGAGCAATGGCTAATGTTGAAATTAAGATTTCTTGTACATGGTAAATTATGGACGACTCATGACGTTATCTTTCGGTACTATTTTTAAGAAACAAAATTAAAATTCACTTCTACATTTTTATTGGGACAGAAAAAATATTATTTTTAAATTAAAAACAGAGAGGTGAAAGAATTTCTTAAGAACCATTCATACAATTTTTACTTAGTGTGCACCTAAAATTTTGGGTTTGATGGACGAGGTGCACTTTTGCCCAGACAAAAATGGATTCACAAGGATTCCACCTTACTTTAGTTTTTTTTATTCTGTCTATTTTTTGGTGTACTTTTTAAAAAAGACACTACCTTTGTTGGGAAGGATGCTGTGCCAGCAAAACCTGTAGTAAGTGGGCGTGCTGAAGTTTTTGGTTGCCCTGAAGGAAACTTTCTCAAAGGAGAGGAAAAATTAACTTTTCTTAACTTTTTGGTTATAGGTACTTTTTATAATAATTTTATTTTAAATGAGTAACTAGCAGAGTCAGGAGTACTCATACTCACAAAGTAATAAATATGATACGAATATATTACTCATGAAGCTAAGACTTATGATTATGAATAAAATGTATTCATATTATAATTCGTTCATTTTCAGAGATTTGGACTTTTTTTTTTAAAGAATTAAACTACCAAATAAAATTTGATATTGTTGTTAATTTTTTAACATAATAATTATGAATACATTTATTCATAAATCATAAGTCTTAGCTCATGATTATGAATAATATATTATATATATATATTTCTATGGTTTTAAAGAATTTTTCAATATTCATGGGGTTATTTCCATTGTAAATATTATATGAATATATTTCATAATCATGAGCTAAGACTTATGATTTATGAATAAATGTATTCATATTATAATTCATTCATTTTATTAGAGATTTGGACTTTTTTAAAAAGAATTTTACTACCAAATAAAATTGATATTGTTGTTAATTTTTTAACATAATTTACAACAAAAAGTTTATAAAATTCTCAATATTCCTAGGTTTTAAAGAATTTTTCAATATTCATGGGGTTATTTCTATTGTAAATATGATATGAATATTAATCATAATCATGAGCTAAGACTTATGATCATAATTATGAATAAAGGTATTCATATTATAATTCATTCATTTTATCAGAGATTTGGACTTTTTTTAAAGAATTTAACCACCAAATAAAATTGATATTGTTAATATTTTAAACATAATTTACAACAAAAATTTCATAAAACTCTCAATATTTGTAAGGTTTTAAAGAATTTTTCAATATTCAAGGGGTCATTTCTATTAATTTCTAAAAATTTATGAGGTTTCTTTATGAATTTGTTGAAATTTATGATTTTAGGTAGATTTCGAAGAATAGATTATAAAAAAATTTTTAAATATGATTTTTAAAAAGGAAGTTTGGGTAAATTAAGGAGGAACAATATAGGAGGGGGAAGTATAAGCGAAGGGGGAAGTAAGTAACAGAGGGGGAGTATAAAGGAGGGGAAGTATAACAGAGTAGACATTTCAATGCATTCGTACTCGCATTTTTATTCATAAGTTTTAGCTTTATGTACATAATTGTATAGTATTTCTTTGAGCAGTTCCTTTTCTTCTTATTTTCTTGTTCCTCGGGTTCTTCTCTTCAGAAGAATCTTTATCATGAGAGGGCACTCATGGCAGAAATTAAATTAACATAAAAGCTTAAAGAATGAGAACATTTTAAGGAATTAAAACACAAAAATTGTAATAAAATAATATTTTAATAACTAAAATGATAAAATTGTACATAATATGCAAGAATCATTTGTCTTCAGAAATCTTTTGTGATTGGGCTTTAAGTTTTAAGGTTTCTTTATATTTCTGTTCGACTTGATTCATTTCTAATTGAAGGTTGACGCATTGAACGGAATACTCGAGGGCTTTTCCGAAGACGCTCTGAGCCTGTTTTAAATTCTGCGGGCTGAGAAGTCCGAACCATTTAATCGGATCTTCGTTTTTGAAGACTTCCTCGCAGCCGTCTTCGTCCTCTCCTTTCTTCCTTTGTTTCAGATCGCTTTTTTCTTTTTTCAAATCCAATTTGTTCAGCTCGTAGACTAGTTCGTCTTCGTCTTTTTTGAGGACTTTGACCGTGGCGTTGATCTGTCGGTCGCCGTGAGGAAGCTGCGAAGCTGAAACGCTTTTATTACCCATTATATACCGAGATTTCGCGAGGTGGAGGCTTCCAGTTTTGATCAGATCTTCAAGTGTCACTTTTACATCGATAAAATCTTTCATAAGCTCCAACATGCGGAAACTTAAAGAATCCAACTCCCCATCCAGTTTTTCAAGATCTACTTGCCCCATTTTCAAACTGGGATAAAATTTAATATTCATTATTCAAAACAAACACTAAAATGACATAAATTTTGTTATCAAAATAACCTTCTTCGGTTCTTATCAGCTTTGTTACAAAACAAAATGCCAACCAATTTTTTATAAGCCATGAGAAATTTTCCAAATTTGAAGATAGGAAATAACAATAAGTTATATAACAATAAGTCATAACGATAATAATAAGTTATATTTCTACCTCCATGTATCGCCAAAACCATAAAAAACTTTCCCTTTTCAAACTGAGTTAAAACCACGTTCGAAGGTTACGTTCAGGTTAAAATCAACAGGCGGGAAATTTTATCAAAAATAAAATTCTTAATAATGATTAATGCTTGTGGTAAAATTTTAATTAAAGAATGCGATTTAAATCTCAAAATGATGCTTTTGGGTGGGCAGAGTTTCAGGTTTTTATCCACTTTCTTTTTGAAAATCCAAAAACTTCATTTTTCTATCTTTCAGATGGAAGGAAGTCGGTGAAAAAAATTGGGTTGGCGTCGCCCAAAACTTTATATGGAACCTCACCCAATATCCGGACGGAATAGAATATAAAGTATGCGGTAAAAATGATGATCATGAAGTTATTCTCAAAAATTATTTGAGAATCAACGAAGATATCAACGATCTTTATGCCGACTGGTCGGCCCGAGATCGACATTTTGAAGAAGTTTCCGATAAGTTTAAAGGCATCAGACTTCTTAACCAAAATCCCGTCGAAAATCTGTTTTCTTTTATTTGTTCCTCCAATAACAATATTGTCCGGTATAAACAAAATTATATTTATATTAGAAGCTCATTTTTATTTTTTAGAATATCTTCTATGGTGGAAAAAATGTGTTTATTGTATGGACAAAAAATTGGAGAATATGAAGGAATTTTATATTATTCTTTCCCTAAAGTTAGAGCTTTAACTGGTTTAAAAGTGGAAGGTATTTCTTTTATAAGTAAATAAGAAAGTTACTAAAATTTTGTAGATGAGTTGAGAAAAGCAGGTTTTGGCTACCGTGCAAAGTATATCTACGAATCTGCTAAACGCCTTGAAGAAATGGGAGGCGAGAAATTTTTAGAAAGCTTAAAAACGTTGAGTTACTCAGAAGCGAAAGCTGAACTAGTCAAATTTTGTGGAATTGGCCCAAAAGTATGATATTTTATTTATGGATTATTTATTTAAATTTTTTAAGGTGGCCGATTGTATTTGTCTTATGTCTCTTGGACATCTGGAAGCTATTCCTGTGGATACCCATGTCTTTCAAATCGCCCGAGAAAACTACATTCCTTCCTTGAAATCTGTGAAAAGCGTAACTGATAAAATTTATAATGAAATAGGCGACTGTTTTAGAGAAATTTATGGCAAAAACGCTGGATGGGCACATTTGGTGAGAATTTTTTTTTCGACTTTTGAAATTCTGGAATGTGGGAAACAACACTAATTTTAGGTTTAAAACTTTGAGAATGCATTTTTAGTTTTACTTAGATCATTTTCCTAGTCTTTAGCTCCAAAAGAAGTTATTGTATTACCCTCTATCACTAGTTTTTATGAAATTTTGAAAAGTTTGCGAAAATCTGATGAAAATCACATAAAATTACTGTTCTGGAAAAAACGGACAGACGGCTGGCACCATTGACAACCTTGTGATTAGAGATGGGCGATATATATTAAAAATATATCGATATGTCGGTCGACCAATATCGATATATTGGAACCGATATATCGGAGAAAAGTTTTATCTGGGAACGCAGCAGCGTTCCGCCACGGCCAAGCAGAACCCCGACCTACATTATTATTGGATTTTAATGCGCTAAAAATTGACAGAATATGCCAAATAATATGCAAACGCTAATAATTCCGATGATTTTCACCCAAAAAATTGGAAGTTCTCTGGAGCCTTGGTGAAGATATTGAGGAAAAATACCAAAAATTAGGTAAAATGAGTGTTTTTAGGTGAAAAATTCCATAAGAAGTTATTCTTGACCAAAAATCCAGTTAAACGGTCGTTTCTTAGGCAAAAACTTTAAAAAATGTAGATTTTCCGATATATCGGTGCCACCGATATATTGATTCCGATATAACGGTGCCACCGATATATTGATTCTGATATATCGGTGCCACTGATATATTGATTCCGATATATTTAATGATATATTGGAACCTCCAATATTTATCAAAAGACCGATACATCGGCACAAATATATCGATATATATCGTCCATCCCTACTTAGGGTTGTTGCGATACTTCCGATATATCGGAATATCGATATTTTCCTTCTGATATATGGGTTCATCCGATATTTTCCTTCCAATATGTCGGTTCATCCGATATTTTCCTTCCGATATATCGCTTCATCCGATATTTTCCTTCCGATATGTCGGTTCATCCGAAATATCGCTTCATCCGATGTTTTCCTTCCGATATGTCGGTTCATCCGAAATTTTCCTTCCGATATATCGCTTCATCCGATATTTTCCTTTCGATATGTCGGTTCATCCGATATTTTCCTTCCGATATGTCGGTTCATCCGAAATTTTCCTTCCGTTATATCGCTTCATCCGATATTTTCCTTCCGATATATCGGTTCATCCGATATTTTCCTTCCGATATATCGGTTTTCCAATATTTTCCTTCCGATATATCGATTCATCCGATATTTATCCGATTTTTCGAAAATATCTTATCGGATAAAATATTGGAAGGAAGGCCATATCGAATCAACCCTATCCCTACTTGCAATGTAACATCACTTTTTTCTCTCTATGGGGTCTGTTAGACCCCCCCCCCCCAAAAAAAAAATACATGGAGGGTAATCCAATAAGTACTCCTTTAAGAAAGTTTACACCTACTTTATTAACTTAAATCTAATTTGTACATACTTAATACAATTTTTTTCAGATACTCTTTTGTGCCGACCTTAGAGTGAATAAAACTGAAACTAAACGAAAAACTAAAGATACAAAAAAAAGTGTAAAAAAAATTAAACAAACTTAAATTTTAAATTAACATCAATTTTTTACCTTAATAAAATAATTTTTTTACAAAAATAAGTATTATAAAGAGAAAAAAAATTATCCATGTCTCTGGTTTTCAACTTTTTGAATAATCACTTTTTTCTTGGAATCATACTGGAAGCGGTTGGAAGTGAAAATTTTGCTTTCATAAAATGGACGAACATCGAAGACTTTAATTTGTTTCGCCTAAAAATGAAAAAAATTAATTACAAATAAATTTATTTAGTCATGATATTACTTTGTCAATGAAATCTTTTTCATGGATTTCAATCTGGTTGACTTCCAAGCCATGGATGCCTCTGATGTACGCCAATTGATCCAACGCCATCTGTTTGAGAATGTAGTAAAGAAGATCTGTAGTATCTTTTTTGTAGAAAAGATATTTTTGGAATGTCTAAAAAATTTTGTTAATAAAAGGCGAAAAAGAAACTAAAAATACTTTTTTCATGTTGTTCATGACGCTGTATTTTTGGGTTTCGACGAAACTTTCAAGCATCATCCTCATCGCCATATTGACGTCATCTTCTTGCACTACGTCCCTTAAATGCATTCTGGCATGCGCCTCCGCCATCCTGATCATACTTTCGATATGACGGACGGTTATCGGAAGACTAGCAGTCGCCAAAGATTCTTGCCTTAATTGACCGTAAAGTTTCGATATTTTATCCTGGTCCATTTGATGGAGGCGAGGGTGTATATTTTGTTTGGCGTAAATTATGTATTTTTTGAGCAGTTCTTGAGGGATGATGTCTGCAGGTGGGATTAAGTCGATGGAAGAATTGTTTCCAGCAGGGTGATGCTTGATATGAGAGCCAACAACAAATTTGGCAAGCTGTTCATCAGCTAATGGATCCGGTTCGTCTTTTACTACACATAAGATATCAAAACGTGACATGATTGGTTCAGACAAATTGACATTTTCGGCAAATGTAAGGGTCGGATCGTATCTCCCTCCTATGGGATTAGAAGCAGCAATGACAGAACAACGAGCTTGAAGAGAAGTGACAATGCCTGCTTTAGATATTGATATACTTTGCTGTTCCATCGCTTCATGAATTGAAGTTCTATCATGATCATTCATCTAAAATAATCAATTAAAACAAGACAAAATCATAAAAAATTTTACTTTGTCAAATTCGTCAATGAGGCAGGTTCCTTGATCGGCAAGAACAAGAGCACCGGCTTCCAAAGTCCATTCGTGAGTGACAGGACTTCTTTGACATAAGCAGTTAAACCGACAGCGCTGGCACCCTGACCAGTGGTAAATACAGATCTTGGAGCCATTTTTTCGACAAACTTAAGAAATTGAGATTTCGCAGTTCCTGGATCTCCGCAGAGTAAAACGTTGAGGTCACCACGAACTTTGTGCTTTTCTCCTAAAATAAAATGATTCTACCATTATAGAGCAATTATAAACTATATCAGGGGTTCCCAAAGAGTGGAGCGCAGAGCCAAGCCAGTCGGTACAAAAGCTTGATAAAAATATCGCAGCAAGCAGGGAAAGGAAATCTAGATTAAAAGCGTTTATACGTCTTTTTAGCGTATGTTTATACGTTTTACGGCCTTTGAAATGCAAGAAATTTTTTACATCAAAGTATTTTGAGAGTAGTCGGGGCGTTTTCACAAGAAACCTCCATTTTTAGAGCATATTTTGGAGTTTTTCGTTAGTTTTTTTGACAAAACCCCCATTTTTATAGGTAGGGAGTTTCCTAAGGTTTAACCCTTTCGAGACCGCGTCTGACGCCGGATTCTCTGCGCTACTGGCACAGCACTTTTCCCCTCTCTTTGCCCCTCACTTCTCCCCGATCGCTCCCAGCGCCCAGCAAAGCACAGAAAGCGACGAGTGATGCGATCATCACGTAGTTCATTTCTTCCCCAACAGACTGCCAGTTTTAGCATGTTGCTAGCGCCACGGGAAGCAAAGGTATTAAATTGTTTAGAGAGGCTTCCCGCTGGCGCCGCTGGGCTAAAGTCGCCAGCGGTCTCCAAACGAAAAGCGCGAATGGCAACTACAGTCGCCTGCGGTCTCGAAAGGGTTATAGGGTTGCTAAGAAGTTTGGAAATGACTGAACTATACATAAGACTAACCTGGATTTTTCGGCATTCCGCCGAAAAGGGCTAAAGCGAGGCCTCTTTTGATGTAATCATGTCCGTATATAGAGGGCGCCATGCTGTTTACGATTCTTTCTCCAATACGATGATCTTTCGAAAGTTTCAAAATGGCCGAAATATCTTCATCTGTTAGATTCTCCACAATATGCTTTGAATCCTTAACTACAAGATGATTGGCCAGAATGACAGTCGCAAAAACAGGAAATCCTTGTTCCGTATTTAACGATCCTTCGTATGTGTTCGTATAGATTCCAGTGACGTCGATCTCATCACCAGGTTTACACCTTTCGCATAAATCGGCCAACATTAAGCAATCTTTGCTTCGAGGTATTCGTCCAGCGGGGATTTTACCAGGAGATTCTTGAATTGTGATTTTTTGAAAGTTTCTAAACAAAGTTTGTTCCATGTTCACCTAAAAATTATTATAAATTAAATGATCTGTCAGTAGCATATTATTTACGTTGAATGGTCCAGTGGATTGACATTCAGGGCAAGATCCAGGTTTTACTTCAGTGTTCTGGGTTTGAGCAAATGGTCCCATGACGTATTTACATTTATTACAGTCATATTTGACCAATGACATTTGCGGTAAGACTCCAGTTGTTGCAGTGACGACTCCATGAGTCCGTACCAACTGATTCAAATGAAGACGCCTGAAAAATGCAAACATAAAAATAAACCAGAAGTTAGGAGAAGAAGAAGATGGTAGCGGTAAAAAGTAAAATTTGCAGAGTTTTATATCTCAGCTCTCTTTGGACAGATTGGCCGACTAAAATTTTTAGCAGAACATCTGCACCAAATTTCAAGATGATCGGTCTACAGCAGGGGTAACTAAAGTACCCACAGAACCCAAGGGGGACACCCAATGGTTTCTGCAGAAAATCTTGATACAAAAATCACTGGAAACAGATAGTAAACCAGGAATAACAAGTGTGTCCAGATACCCAGAAAACAGAAGTTTTGAATTTTACCGAAAAGTGCGAAGTTCTTCAATAAGTGGAAGTTCTGAAATCCGAACGTGAATCTCTCCAGTAACTCGCTCGTAAGTCGGGTACATTCCGAGCACGACCTGTTTGGCGACTTCATCAAAAATTTGTAGCATCTCCAAAGGAGCTTCAGGCAAAAAGAATGCTAGGGAGTTCTCCTTCGCTGCCAAATTTCCAAACTCGACTTCAAAACTTGAAAAGTTATTTTCGCACATATTTTTAATTTTTTCTTTATAAACGTAGACTCCACGAGCGTTGACGGTGTTCCTCAAAAAATTCTTGAATCTGTTGGCGATTTCTGTGCGTGGTCCCAACATCGAAACCCATTCTTTAATCGAATGACCTTTCGTATCATCAATATTTTCAATTGATTCAATCATCTAAAAATTATCGGTAAAACTTAAAAATCTTAGGATGTTGACGTACTTGATCTGTCGCTTCTCCAGTTGCTGCAGCTTCAGCGACACGTTTTTTCTTTCTGGAAGGTCCTTCTTCATCATCACTAGGATCTTTAAAAAAAATTTAACAAATGAATAATAAAACTACAAAAGAGTTACCATAAAAAAGATCGACGTCGCCCCTTCTGCGACCTTCAGCGACATCACGTTCCAACATAAAACGTTCCGCAGCTGCTCGTTCTCCTTGAGAAAGTTCATCGATGTCTTCATCATCGTCAAGTTCACGATGGTCATATCGATCAAGCACAGGATTTGGGCGATAATCACTAAAAGAAAAATTATTACTTCAAATTTTTAAGAAAAACTTACGCTTCAAGATTATCTCCAAAAAGTTCTTCGCCATCTTCTTCTTCAACGTAATTTGGCTCACTAGCACCACCGAAAAGTTCGGATTCATCTTCAAAAGGTTCTTCTATTTCACGCGGAGGAGAAGTCAAATATCCACCTTGGCTCCTTGGCTCAACCGATCTCGGCGACCCTTGGCTCTGTTAAGAAATAAGGATTATAACATCAAATAAAACAATTTAAGCTATATTGTAGTTCCATAAGCCCTTAGAATAAACAATAAATGAGAAATTAAACACTTACCGACATTGTAATATTGAGTTAAATATTTAAATGTAATAAAACTCAAGTCACACGATGGTAGTCTCGAAAACAAAGATGGCTAACCTTGGTAATCAACAAGTTTCCCGCCAAAGGCGGGAATTTTTATCAGCATTTGTGCCAACAGTATTTCATGATAAGAAAAATCCCCTACTCAAGCTTTACAGCTAATGTATCATGGACATGGACAAAGATTCTGAACACTTCCTCTTAAATAGCGGTTGTAGGTAACATTTAAAAAAACGCTGATTAGTAATTATTTATTATTAAAACGAATAATCGATATCTAAAAATTTTAAAACGTACAAAACCAATGATTTATTGATAAGTTATTCCCTCAAAATTTTTCGGGTTCTTGGAAAAATGAGCGGAAATGTGCACATCCCCACTCTACTGCCCCTCCACCACAGACATGTACAAACACGTCTCAGTAGCTTTTCGTCTCTCGTGATAAACAAGGTGAGTAAAGTTTTAAATATTCCATTATTAAAACTGTCTGATTCAAATTCTAATCTATGATAAACGTTCATCCCTTTTCTCAAGGTATCCTTGACGTTATTTCGTTTGTGTTAACTACCCTTCAA
Source organism: Orius insidiosus (assembly GCA_014119065.1). Taxonomy (NCBI): domain Eukaryota; kingdom Metazoa; phylum Arthropoda; class Insecta; order Hemiptera; family Anthocoridae; genus Orius; species Orius insidiosus. The sequence goes on from JACGAQ010000780.1 coordinate 79,476, forward strand.
ATAAAAGGAATCCTGATTTCCCTTTTTGAAGGTGGCTATTGAGAAACCTTAAGGGATCCTTGAAGGGAGTGCTCTCGGCGACACATTTCACTTAAAATGTCTAAGTTAAGGAGCAGAAAAAGTTCAGGGTATCCTTTTTGTTAAGGAAAGGAGAGTTTTAAGGATGTTAACAAATACTGTCCTTGAGTTAAGGAACGGAAAAGGGATTTCAAGGTATCCTTTAGGTTTAGGCATTAAGGCAATTTTCGATTGTTTGTTTTAAGGGGCTGACGAGAGTTCAGCGATTGGGAATGCCTCCTCTTCATTAGTGGTCATTTATTGACATTCCCCAAATTCAGTTTTCTTCAAAGCTGCCCTAACTTGTAGAGCCGCCCTTCGTACCTTCTACTCCCCCTGAGGGCTTAGGCGGAATCAAAGAAACTGAGTTTTTCTGAGGAGAAATGTTGACCTTAAAAAAAAATTGCGGAGGTGAAAATTGGCTTTAATTTCCAATTTGTGGAAGGCTTGGTAGGTACTAAAGTTAACGATTTACATGGTTTCCCTGTTGTTTGTCAAAATGTCATCAGCACTATGACCATAACGCTTTTGACATTTGCAACCAGAGTGGTGAGCATTTTGAAATTATTTCTACTTCTATAGTCTCCGCAATTCGCGAGCAGGAAACTCCCCCGCTTTTCCATTCAAAAGATTACTTTTTTTTATGTTGGGGAGAGGCTTGAAGTATAAAGAAATTTTAGAATATGTATTTTTTAAAATAATTTTTCAATAATTAATTTATTTATTTTCAATAAATAATTTTTCAAAGAAATTAAGAACAAAACTTAGCGTTTTAGAAAAACATCGTCGCGTTAGTTCTAACACCGGCCATTTTTCCTAGGTTTTCAGGAGAGCAAAAATGCGGATTATTTTCTCATTGGACTCAATGCAATGTTGGATAAATCGTGAACTGCGCGTTTTCTGCTGGTAATAGGGTTCAACTACCAACGGAATTCGATTCTCCACAAAATTTACCATCAGAAACAATGCCAAACTCAAAATTGATAAGAAATGACATAGCCGAGCTAACGCGACGATTTGGTGTTTTGCATGGCTATTTTCTGTGCCCGCGTCTTTTTATACTTTATTTTGATTCTTATACTCATAAGAAAACATTTGTGTAGTGAAGTTTCGAGTAGATAAGAAATTAATTTTTGTAGTTCCTCAAGGCACCATCAGAGGGCCACTACTTTGATAACTGTAAATTATCAAAATAAAAACGGGAAATGGGGATTTTAAGGAGACATGGCGCGCTGGAAATTTATTTTTCATATACTCAAAATTCTTCAAAGTATTACATAGATTTATCCCCATTTTCATTTTTTGAGTCAATCTTCTTTTCAATCCAGAATATCCAGGCGAAAATAAACCCTACAAATTTTCGTATTATTCGTGAAAATCTTATTTTGATAATACCAGAATAGAGGAAGAAAATAATTGATTGTGTAATCGCAAAATATGTGAACTTCCCTAAACAAATGACGACAAAAGGAACGGACGAAATGGTCAAAATGGCCGTCTTCGATAACGACCAGACAGCTTTTAACGTTTTGTTTTTCTAAAAATTGAATTAGAGAACTCCAATCGAAGATTCACTTACGATAAAAATGGCAAAAACGTTCAAAATGTCGAGAAATATCGATAGAGCTGTTAGATGAACAAGCATAAAATATCCAAAAAGGACTCAATAAAAATGTCAGATTGAAAACTTTTTTTTTCTTACTATAAAAATTAGAAATATCGACTACTTTTATCCATTTTTTTAAAATAAAAGTTTTTTCGATTTCATTATTTTCTATTTTTATCAAGTCCGTTATCACGACGTAAATATCCAATGCGAAAAAAATTTGAATTATCTGAAAACAATTTATTGTTGTACAATAATTGTTTATAATAATAATTATTGTACATTTTAAAACAATGGCCCTGCGGTAGCAGGGAATAAAATAGTTTTAGTCACATTTTTTCCTTGACAAAAATTACCTATGAATTATTGGAAATATGTACATACCAAATCAATAACGGCCACTATTTTCGAGAATGCCAGGAATGAAAATTTTAAACATTTGCACATTATAAATCATACGGTAAATGAATTGATTTTCTATACATGATGAGTTCACCGGTTTGCCCAGTTCCGAAAAAATGTTTTTGTTACGTCGGCCTCAAAACTGGCCTCTACATAATGGGCTTTGCGAATCTAGTCAGTTTACTCGTATTTATTGTTTATTTTATTTTATATCGTTTAATAGTTAATACACACAAGCTCCCTTTTATTTATGGCGATGAAAGTCTTAAAATGGAGTGAAATTTACGAGTCGGCTTCCCGCGAAAAGCTAAACGTGACTAAATCCTGGGAGATTTCAAATGATTTTTAGAAGGTTAGTATAAAAAAAAGTAAAAAATGATTTTTTTTTTTTAGATTTTGGTTTCGGAGTTACATCTTATTCAATTTCCATGAGCCATATTGTGATAATATCAATATTATTTCTTGGCCTATCAAAGGTATAAAAAAAAAATTTTACTCCCTCTAAAATTTAAACTTTTTAGTCAAATATTGTTGAAATCAAAACATTTTTGATAGTGGAACCTTTTTTGTTAAATATGGAAGTTTTTTTGAAAATTTACTATTGGGCGTTGACTGTTAAAAACGCTTTTATTGACGTTACATTTTTACATACTTTTGTTCTTCTGATTCTCATTTATTATGGTAAATTTTTTTCCTATTTCGAGCCCTTGAGGCTTGATGAACGTTGAGTATTAGAGAGTATTAAGTATCAAACTTGATGGATACGGTAGTTTTCTGCTTGGCCCTTTTTCAGTTTTTCTCGGGCCTTGGTTCCAGATTCTCATTTTTAACTTCCTTAAAGAAGTTATTGTGATACCCTCGACGTCGGGTTTTTGGGGAAGGGTCTTCCAGACCCCGGAGGGTCAAATCGAATATTGATCTTTGCCGATCTTAACTTTGTCTGTGGTTCCGGCCGGCCGGCCGTCCGTCCGTAGCATTTTTCCGGAACACTTTACGGCCACAGTTTTCATCCGATTTTCACCAGATTTTCACCAAATTTACTTTAGTCGGTGAACAAGAAACTAGCGAGGGCGATTTTTGAATTTCGAAAAAAGTGGCGGAGATATTTCTGTTTGAAATTTAAAAAAATTCGCTGCGGCCGAACCGTTGGTCCGATTTTCCCCAAATTTTCTCAAATTACTCCTTATATTTTTTAAGAATTTTTGGTGTAAAAAAATTGCCACTTTTTAATTATTATTTTTTTTTAGTAGGGAGAAATTTCTTACTTCTACCCATTACGAGTGGCACACCCCTAGGCCAAAGAGCCCATTATTTTTACCTTGACACTTAAAAAAATTTTCGAAAAAAAGAACTTGGACAATTTTTCAAAAAAACAAATAAACGCAAATTTAAAAAAGAAAACCCGTAAAATTTTTCAAAAAAAAAAAAAAAAAAAAACTCCCCCTACCTTATACTTCCCGTTCTATATACTTCCTCCTCCTTTATAATTTCGTTCCCTTATACTTCCCCTCCCATATACTTCCCCCTCCGTTATACTTCCCCCTCCTATATTGTTACTTCTCTTTAAGGAAGTTTTCGTTGGAAGCTCTTCAAACCAGTACTTTTTTATCACATCTAATCTGTGCTTGAAAGAACCGTTCCCTTCTCCCCGCCTGCTCCATCATTTTTATTTAAAAACTAATATATCTTTTAGTTCTCGGAAATTATATGTTTATTGTTGGTGTCGGACATTTGAGGAAGATCCAAGATAAAAGAAATGAAAAGAGAAACGAAAATAAAGTGGCATCAGAATGATGAAAGTGTCACTTTTTATATTCAATTCTGCAGCTTGGACAGGAATAAAAAAATGTCTAAAATGAAGATAATTTTTCCTCGCTAGGAATTTATTTTTATTCAAAAGAAACGTAAATAAAATTGCTGCTGGAGACACAAAGAGAGCTACATACAGAAAAAAATATTAAAAGCATAGAATACAAGCTTACAAAAATAACAAACCTTAACTTTTAACTCGTCTTATTTGTTGAACTCTTTTTTTTCCTCCCTCGTCTTCCAATGAAGATGTCGGCGGAAAAAAAAAGTAGTCAACAAATACGGTATAGGATGAGAGCGAGGGTGAAAAGGTTAGTGCCATTAAGGGGACCGTAAAGCTCCAGGAATGGTTTTCGCGGTGGAGTGGGCCACGTTTTTAGGTCTATATGAGTGATAGTCCCCCCCATCAACTCCCTCTCTTATCCAAAACTCTCCGATAATTCAAAACGTTTTACGAGTTTATTTGCTCCGACGCCGTTTCTTTTATTTCAATCGAAAAAATTTCATTATCCGGGGTTTTTAATATCAAACTATTAACCAACAACAGAGGAAGAAATGACTGTGATAACGGGTATCTCACGACGCGTTTCGGCTTAATAAGCCTCGTCAGGTGAGCTATTCCCTCTATCACAATCAATTTGCGTATAGCAATAAAAATTAAAAAAAGGGGTTTTAATGTTCGGTAGTTTTAAAAAGACTCTTTATTACAATAAAAAAAAGTCCCTCTTTTTTTGTTTTAGAAGGGAGAATTCTAATAACCGCGACTTTAGCCCCAGGGCTAAAGGAAAGAGTAATGTAGTGACTTATGTTTCAAGCCATCCGAACTAAGTTGGGACCGGTCTACAAAGTTAATGCCTAAATGAAATATCATCTCACCTCCTGCCTCTAATTACACGAGAAAAAAAATCTATATCACCCCTTTTTTCTGTAAATGTTAAAAACAAGATTGATGCTAATATACACGCATAAAAAAATGTCTGAAACTGACCGTACAACTTTTTTTAAAAAATTAATAAATTTAAAAACTAATTAGGGGAGGCTCAGTATTCAGGTTAAAGGAAACCAGAAGGTTTATTGAGATTTATGAAACGGCCTACAAGAAATAAACTCGATTACATTTCGTGAAAGAAACCCAGAATTTTTCCAACATTTAAAAAAAAAGTTTCCGTAATAAATTAAATATTTTAAATAAATTATGATGGAAATTATTAAAATTTAATTACTTGGCATAGTATGGTTGTTTAAATAATAAAATAAACTTCACAAACTTTTTTGTAAAGTGGACTCCTTTTTCCGGTTATGTTTGTCGGGTCCCGTTTTCCTTGTTCAGTTTGAAAGCCTTTAGAATTTAGTTCTGTGGCTAATTTTCGATGGTTTGGGCACAAAATCCAACAATTAGGGACATATCTACTTTTTTATAGCTAAAGAACTCCTTGTTAAAGTAAATCTCCAATCAAAAAACGAGTAAAATTCCTGAAAATCCTTAAAATGGGGTTTTTGTCCAAAACCATGGAAAATTCTTGAAAACCCTTTTCAAATTGGGTTTTCCTATCAAAAAGCCGAGGGAAGTCTGTCAAAGAACGAGAAAAACTCCTAAATATACTCTAAAAATAACGGTTTCAATGTCAAAAATCCTAGGAAAACTAGGTACGAAAAGTATAAATTGAGGTATCTGTTGAAAACTCCCAGGCTCCTCTAAAATACTGAGGGAAATAAGTATCTCGGTTTTTAAAGATTGAAAATCGTAAAAAAAAAGCTATTTCTTCCGGGTTTGTTTTCTATGTATCGATCGATTTTCATCTCCACTCAAGGTGTCCGCGGATCACCTTTCAGAACCCCATGTTTATTGACGTCCTATAAAAAAAGTTAAACAAATTGGATGTATCTTTTCAATAAAAATTCATTTCCAACTTTTTATTTCTAACTCGTTTTTTTATTAAAACACTCTGATTTATAAAGGTAGTATAAAGTTTAAGTGTGGAAACATGGGTTTATAGATGTGGGTTGGGAAATTGCTCAGAACAAACGATACTCGTGGGAGGTATCGATAGAAACCGCTGAGTAGGACCCGAGACTTTCTCATTTTCTTTTCCTCTTATTCACGAGGTTTTTCGTATCCGAAAAAAATCTGTTTAGATATTTTGTTTCTAATTTACCTATTTATTTTTTGCAGACATAAAATTAATTAAACTAAGCACCCACCGAGGTATTTACTTAAGCCTAATGGAACACGCGTAAATGTTAAGAGATTGAAGAGCGTCTCTAATCCCGATTTAGCCCCGTTTTCCTGACCTTTTTGCAAAAATGGAGACCCTTAAATGCACGAAAACACCCCTGGGATTCTCCCGTGAACGTTTTGCGGTCAAAACCGAGGGCTTAATGGTACGTTGACCTTTCATGCATTATGTAAGGTGGCTAAAACATTGACTCGTCTACCCTCTAAAGCCTACCTTCATCATCAATTATTAACCTGCTTAATTATGCTTAATTGCTACCGGGATCGATTCGTGTCTTCCAATTGAAGCCACATGGCGGAAGCTACCTGATGATGCCTATCAGGCCGAAACCGGTCGTGGAATATCCGTTTTTTTATTCTCTTCCTCATTTTCAACATTAAAATAAAAACAATGGTTTGGAAAATTGGCTTCTATAGTTAAAAAGCAATTTAAAAAGAAAGTTTTATGATAAAATTTGAAATTATTCTTGACTTTTGTCTTACTTTTAAACTTTGACGTGCTCATTAGTTATTATAAAACTTTCCAGTTGCCTGTCCCACAAAACTATCCACTCCAAACTTAACATTTAAAATTTTACATTTAAAGATGTTTCAAATGGTGCTTTTATGTTTGCCACAGAAAAAAAAATTCAGCTTAGGACTCTGTAAACATTTTACAGCAAGTACAGAGGAAGAAAGAGGGGAAAAAAAGGGAGTAAAAAGTTGACTTCATTATTGTAATTTTATTAATTTAAGCGGAGTGGAGGGGAAGAGGTCTTATTAGTAGTCAGGACAAAATGTGTCAAACAGGGAAGGAGTCTGGGCCGCCTTTTCAGGATCCAATGTAAACTGGAGGAGACCTAAACGCGGAATTAACATTGTAAATGTACCCGGGTCGTTGCACACATGCCGTCTTTTCTCTTAGACCACGAATAGCCCATAGAAACGGACACTTTTTAGGTAAACTTTAGGCGTTTATTCAAAACGTTTTGAGGGTAAAATAAGACGCTAATGGACATCAATAAATGTTTAAAGGGTATGAATAACCAATGAAACCATTAATGCGATGCGTGCGCTATGTGGGGGGACATTAGCCTGACGAATTACGATCAAAACCTCCAACCCCATTTTACGCCTGAAACCCACAAAATATCATTACGTTCAATGAAATATTGAGTCATTACAAATTCGATTTATAATCTCCAACGAGGTGAAATGTCATATCCTTTTCATTAATAATTAAACACTGAATTATGTTTTAAATTTTTTTTGTAAAAATTAATTACTGTATGAAAACAGAACCAAGTGGAAAAACATGACGGCTCAGGTCGATATACGCGTAATATGAGCAGGAAAACCTAATTTAAAATGTAAATGCAATAATAGGCAAACATCTTATTTATGAACCTTCCATTTATTGATCTTGTAAAATGGAAGGAAGTCTTCTAATTTCCCCTGTTTTTGAGGTTTGTTTTGTGGCGTGAGGCGCTTACCTTGTTTTAAGCTACCACTGGGCCCCACAAAAATAGATGAAGAATACCCATGGCTCTTGCCCCATGGAGAAGGAGCGCATTGGTTACGGTAGGTTGTTGTTAACTTCGTTAAAGAATTGAGGCGCTCCGGGTACGAAGGGCGAACTCGACATCGGACAAATTTTTTTAACTTCCTTAAAGAAGTTATTGTCTTACCCTCGACGTCGGGTTTTTGGGGAAGGGTCCTCCAGTTTTTTTTTATTTTCAGATTCTAGACCTCTTGGTGAATACACCCATATAATTTTTATGTTGAGTTCGCCATTTTTTCCCCTTTAAATACGTAAAAACCGAAACTTAAAATGCAAATATCTCGAAACTACGTTTTGTCGAGTTCGCCCTTCGTACCCGGAGCGCCTCAATTCTAGGATGTTTTTTCGGGGTTTTCAGCCAATCAAAAAGACAGGTTTTTCAGTTTTTTATTGAAACCGACGCTTTTGGGCTTGTTGGCCCCACTGTCAAGGCGAGAACTTCATACATCTCTGAAAATGATGGAGAGTTAACAAAAAACAAAAAACATTTTAAATATAACGATAAAATATCCAATTAATTTAAAAATAATTACTCACTCGGTCATTGATGGTCATTGAAAACCGTTATTTCAACATATAAATGTGGATTTCATAAAACACAAATAAAATAAAATCTCCGTCTGTCATGAACTTTTGTAACTTACAGTCATAAATTAATTTAAACAATTTTTTTATAAAAAAAAAAAAGTTATTCCTTAGAGTTCTATTTCTTAGAGTAATTCCTTAAAGTTCCTTAAAAAAGTAATTGTTTTACCCTCTTTGTCGGGTATTTGGAGGATCTGAAAACCTCCAACTTTTTCTGCGGTTGCCCGGCCGTAGAATTTTCCGGAACACTTTTCGGGCACAGTTTTCAGCCGATTTTTACCAAAAAATTCACACAATCTCCTGCTTTTTGGGGATATTCTTGAGAGCGATTTATGAATTATGAAAAAATGGAGATGATATGTCTGTTTGAAATGTTAAAAAATACGCTTTTTATAACATAGAACCTAAGGCTCTTATTGGATGATGATAGTATAATCCGGAAAGGGAAGTACATAAATACCTTGGGTCTTTTCATGGCTCCTTAAGAGGGTTAAGTAAAGGAGAGTTTCAAGGAGCGTTTACCTTGAACGCCCACAAAACTATGCCATCGTGTAAAAACACCCCATAAGTAAAAGAAATCGAATTTCTTTATTCAAATGAGTTTTTAATGGAGTTACGAAAAGTTATTTGAGGGAATTTAACAAGGAATTCGAGAAACTAAAGGGGTTGTTGAAGAAAAAGAGGAAGGGGGATACTTATTACCTTATTTTTACGAAAAGGGTCGGGGTGTCTTCTCTTAGAGCTCTGCCAGTATGCTAATAAGGCTAAACTTGTTCAAGGGTGGAATGCCAGCTTGAGTTTATATACATAGCCCATCCCCAACCCATTTTCCTATTTCTAGAAAGCTCACATAATATAAGGAAATTTTACACGCAAACTTTTTAACTCGATTAATAGCCAAATTATAAGTTTTTAAACAAAAATTAATTTTTTTTTCTCCCCTCTAAAAAGGACATTGTAACATTTACTTTCCTATTAAGCGTCGGATGAGGGGGTCCATCCATTATTCTGTTATCTTTAATGGTAACAAATGCTTGTAATGCATTACAGAAGCCTTATCTTCGACACAGAGAATAATAAATTACGGAAACATATTCCGGATTGGTCTACCGCGAGAAAATTACCTGTTGTTTTAAAAAAAAATCGAACAAGAAATATCCATCGTTAACTAGTTAAACTAGAAAACAAAGAGAAATTTGGCCAAAAATTGATCTAATATTGTAGGGAAGAGGATATGGGCACTTGGTTGTCGACCGATTTCTTCAGTCTACGCTCTACTAGGCCCCCTTAAGGGCATATTTAACGGAGGAATTCCCCAGGCAGGAATCAAAAGGCCTTTCCCGGCCTCTTTTCAAAGAAAAAAAAATCCCTTTTTTCCTTAGTTTTTGGAAGGATCCCTTTTTCAAAATTTTCTGACGTTCTGGATCCTTTCTTTAAGCTTCTAACCCCTATTTATTGGATTTCTGGGAGTTTCCCCAAGTCATTAGGCCAAGAAACCCATTTTATAACCGGATTTTCGGCGACAAGAGCGCGCCACAACTGATTATTATTCAGCCTATTTCAGGAGCCACAATTTTAGTAGAAACTCTTCAATGAAATTTCGTTTCCTAAAATTTTGGGGAACGTTCCGCGTCTTCTCTATCCCTTGGGGGGTGGAATTGAGCCGAGGCCTGCCTCTCAATTTAAACTTTGCGAACTCTCCGAAAAATATCGTAAATACTCCATTGACTTTTCTACTCAACCTGGGAGCCAGTTTTGTGAAATTCCCCAGATGGGATCACTTTCTTTTCTTGACCAGATTTCGTTGGTAAAAAAAAAGAAAAAAAAGAAAAAAAATTTGTGACACGTTAATACTTGGCTGCGTTGCTTATTCGATTTGGACACTGCTCTAGGCTTCAGTTTTCTCTTCGTCGAACTTGAAAATTTCACTTCTTCTTTACGTCGGCCCAGAGTAAATCCTTTCAAAGGGAGAAGAGATGGGGAGAAAAAAAAAGTAAGAAATCGAAAATGAAAGCATTTGTAGTTCTTTCTGTATTGGGAACGGTTCACAGAGTAAGTTCAAGTAAGAAACTCTGTCAATCTAAAAACTCTCAATGGACAAAACGAAAGAGGATTCATTCTACTGAAAAGTTCTTAGCCTCTGAAGTGCTTTTTTCCCTTCTTTCCCTCTCCTTCTCTTTCGACCCATTGGTCTTTATTTACAGGAATATCAACCTGAAGTTAATCAAAACAGCATCCCGGTTAACACGTTGACAAATAAAATCGAAAAAACGATGTAATCCTACAGTTTTTATGAAGTAATCTCCCTACTTCTGTGAAAACCTGCACAATAAAAATCCTTTTAAATTTTTTTCCAATCAAAATTCTTTCAATCTTTATCCTCTTTTCCTCTTTCAATGTAATAACCTTTTTGTTTGAAGCCTATTTTTTAATTAAACGGATAAAGTTAATATATTCAACCCTTGTTCAGGCGGGAGAGTGCGAGGGAATAAAGGAGAAAAGACATTGTAAGCCCGCAAATTAGGGTTAAATATTAGATGACAAGTAAATCTCTCCCAAAGAGAGTGAACTTTTAAAAAAACAAATTTTCTTTGTAATGGGAATCTAATTAAATTTAGATAGTGCCGAGGTTGTTTTACCACCCAAATAAACTTCTAAGGAGAGTAAAGGAGGGTCAGATTAAATTGTTTTTAGTGCTTAAGACGAATTTTATTACTAAATTTATTTTTATTTATTTTATTATTTTTAATCTGATGTAAACATTGATTTGAGATAAAATGGCTCTTAAGGAGATTCTCCTGGGGAAAGGGTAGTTTAGTAGAAAAGTTTAAATTGAGAGAAAAAAATTTTACTCTGTCGGCAACTCTAGAGCTCCCCTAATATGAGAGGACGTGCAAATAGGTGAAATGAGACTTTAAGTTGGGAGACTGCAAATAAGAAGTTTTGAATTTATTAAATACTCTATAATTTGTGAGTTTTTGAGAGTAACTATGAATCAGTAAACCAATTTCAAGGATGCCTACCTTAGGATTCGGTAATCTTATTCGCTAGGAAGGACGGTCGCCGACTGGCCCTTACTTTCAGAAAGGAAACTTGAGCTTAATGCAAA
>JACGAQ010000781.1:0-90807 GCA_014119065.1 Orius insidiosus
TGTTGTGCTATATTCTAATCTATGTCCTTGCTATAATATGGGCAGTGTTTCTGCTATGTCACCTCAGCTGCTGCTGGAGGTCACCTCAGCTGCTGCTGCAGGTCATCTCAGCTGCTGCTGCAGGTCGCCTCATCCCTAACCTCAGCTGCTGCCACAGTTCACCTCATCCCTAACCTCAACTGCTGCTGCAGGTCACCTCAGCTAATGGCCTGAAAAAACTTTCCCGGATGGAAGCATCCAACTGGGCCGAAATCAAATGGATCCAACTTGGCCAATTGCTTCAGTATCCAACTCGGCCAAAACTTTTGCTTCTGTCTGACCATTATATCCATATCCTCGCTATAATCCCCAGTGTTTCTGCCACCTCATTCACTCAAATTCTCCAACCAAACCAATTACTTCAGCATGAAATTTGGCAATCCTGTTCATGTTTCGTCACATACTAAAGAAGTCTAATATATTAGAGCGAATATCTTAATATTTGAATTTTTAAATGCTGCCATGGAAATTTATTTATGTTATATTTAGTGTAAGTGTTTTGACGTATTAATAAAAATTTGCAGGGACAGTAGAAAAAGGAGTGCTGATAGACTGAATGAACCTGCTGAAGATTATCAGAGGTCGAAATATGAAGTATGTATTGAAGTAGTTGAAGAGCTTATCAAAAATGTTTTTTAGCCTGTGATGCCGATGATGATTCAACGTTCCGCAGTTCACCCAGGGCATGATGGACCCTCGCATGACCATGAATCCATTAATGACCCAACAAATGATGACGCAGATGATGGCGATGATGCCGCAGATGATGGGGATGATGAATCCGATGATGATGCAACCATTTTTAGCAGCAGCTGCTGCTGCTCAAAAAATTGAAGCGCCTGTCGATGAGCCTCCACCGCCCCGAGAATAAAAAAATCGCCTCCCATCATCGACAAAAATGAATGGAAAAATTCTTCTCGAATTCCAACTCCTCCGCCTCCACCTACGCTCTCTGAATGTAAAAAAGCCACCGAAAAAGCTCTTCCTCCTAAGAAAAGAAACAGATATTATTTCTTCTGTATGTATTTTATTTTATAATTTAATTTTTTTCTATTTAAGTTATTTAGTTATTAGAAAACAAAGATGTCAGTCTAAGCAGTCTTTTAGAAGCAGCAATCGAGCCAAAAGGTGGGATAATATTTAATTTAATTTTTTTTTGTTCTTTTTATAGCTAAGTCATCCTTTAGTTGTGCCTTTTTGTTTGTTATTCGCATTTAAGGACAAGATTTTTTTGATTGATCCAGGTAGTAAAAGGCATATTGAAGATCCAGTTTTGAAGAAGAAGATTGTAGAGCAGTGCGAGACGAAATATCGCATCTTTACAAACTGAAAAATTCTGACGGAGCTTTTATACCAGATCCCATATCCAAAGATCGCACGGAAGAATTAATATGCTTTATAATCATCCTTATTTGGAGTTCTCGTGCGAATCGAAGCCTGTAAAATTTTGGCGATGTCCAAACGTGAAAGTGCCTGAAAAGAAACCTCTTGTTCCGATGGCTCCAAAATCAAAGAGATTGAAGAAAAGAATGAAAATGAGAGTTTTTCTATTGAGACGATTAACAGAGAAGAACTGATTGTGCCGTTAAATCTTCCAATTCAAAGTCACTGTTATATACCTCCTGCTTTCCCATCTCCTATTCCAACTCTTGACAATTTGCCTGTTCCTAAAGTACCTCCACGGATATGAGGCCAGAATATCCCCCGAGAACGCCCCAGCCTTCTATCCATGTAGAGTAGTTCAGATGAATCGTTTAAAAAAAAGAAATCTAAAAAGAAAAGGAAGAAACGAAAAAGAAGAAGAAGTCGAAGCAGTAGTGAAGATAGTGATTCTGCATCCGAACCAAAAATCGTTCCTCCCAGCTATCAATCATGGAACAACCCAGTACCAACCCCTGTCCAGCTCCAGTTCCTGCTCCTGTGCCAAGTCCTGCTGTCAATCCAATCACTCACCCTTGGCTCAATAGATCCAGTTTCAAAGGTTAAAACTCCTGTATTTCCGCCATCTAATCAAACAGCGCAGAATGAAAGAAACCTTGTGGCGATACCGATGAATCCTGTGCATCAACCACCTGCCCAGCCTATGTATCAACCTCCTGTTAGGAATGTCCATCCTGTACCAGTAAATCCAATGGAGAACTATGGCCCATAGATTTGCTCCCCCTCATATTGAAAACATGCCTCCAAATTACATTCCTCCCGATACGAACTTTCCACCACCAAACTATTCTCAACCAAATTTTAATCCTCATGCATCATCCTTTCCTCCTGCTCATTTCCCTTCTGCATCGAATTTTCCGCCTCCTGGTGTCCCCAATTTTCATTCTGCTCCCCCGAATTTTCCTCCTCCCGGTGGCTTAAATTTTCCACCTCCTCAAAATGCATCCTGCCCCAATCGCATACCCTCCGTCAAGAAATCAGCCTCCTTTTTCCGTTTCGCTCAGGTTCCAATATCCCAGTTTCGATTAGCTCCTCTCCTTCTGCGCAAGAATTGGAAGCATATAAAAACAATTTCAAAAGTTTTTGCGCCAATCAGTAAAGTGATTGAAGAACTACGAAATTTTCAAGAAAGCGATTCTACTTGTAGTGGAATAAAAGCGAGATTGCTATCTGGGAGAAGCTCACTAACCGATGTCTTTACACTCTATGAAGGATTGCTTTGTAGAATTGAAGATTACAAACGTAGTTCAAAATGTATTCAAATCGTGGTGCCCAAAACCTGCGTTTACAAAGCAATTGTGGCCATTCACAACTCGAATCATTTTCTGAAAGAAAATGTTTGAAGAAATCCTTTATGAATGTTTCTATTCTCTAGGAGATGTCCAAGATTTAATTTCATCTGTGTTTAACAAATGTAATTTTGCAAAAAGCCTGCCGCTCGTAGCCTTTCGAGGAAAGACACCAAAATGAATTTTATCTCAGCGACCTGGAGCTATTGTATTGCCCAAAATAAAAGTAAATTTAAAAAAGAAAAACAATGAAGAAAGGATGGATAAAAACAAGTCCCCTGACAGCTTCCAAAAATTTACAAATGACCAATTTCACTTCTACAGGAAACAAAATAAGCCGAAACTCTACGATGATTCAGAAACAATTGATTTGACGGAACAAGAGAAAAGCGAATCAAAAATGCCAAATCTCGATTTTAAAACTCGTGTACGAGAAACACAAATGTTGAATGAAACTTTGAAAAATATGATCATTGACTTAGAGAATGATAAACCTTGTGACCCCTCCTATATTTTGAAAGGGTCGATGCTGTGCCAGAAAGTCAACATTGACAAAAATTCAGTCGTTCGCATCGTCGCTGATCTTAACACATTCGCGAATTTTGCTACATTGTTCATACAATGGCATCATCCATGCGCCATATGAAAAATCATTAATAATTTTCAAACAACATTTTATTCCTATCGACGGTATTGATGCGATACTTAAAAATGTTGTGGATTCTTGTGAAACTTGCCAACAAATCTAAATTTTGTTTTTTATAAGTCGATATTGTAAGATTAAAGTAAGAATTTTGTACTGCTAATTCTTAATAAAAGAAGTTTGTCTGATTTTTGTTTCAAAAATGACCATTTTAATTTTATTTAATTTATTTATTACAGCAGGTTCGAAAGTTCATGTTCAGGATGCTCGTGAGAAAGAAAATACTTGGTTTGTGTGAGCGCCAAATTTCTCGTCTCTATGTGCTCAAGATGTCAGGAGGAGCGGCGTTTCTTCCGAGCATCAAAAAGAATCGTCCGCACGACTCCCGGCTTGTCGATCGCCATCCACCTCTTGATTTCAACTCCAGTGGAGACCTTTCATCACTCTGCTGGACTTCCCAGTGTCTTCATCTCGCCAAAAAAAGCCATCAAGGAACCCGAAAAACCTCAGCCTTCAGACCCATCGACACCTTAGTCAGCGATTTTAGTTACCCAGTGCAACCAACATACCAGTGGCAACCCCCGCCGACTTACACCATACCGTATGTTCCGCCTACACCAGTGTATCAAGACTATCAACATTTTTCTGCCACTGACGATAAATTCGCATTAAAAAAAATCTTGAGATCACTTAACAAAGCATTTTATTTTTTAAAAGATGTACAAGAAAAAAGTACATGGAAAGTTGTCATTGATGCTTTAAATGCTAACTCTAAAGATAAAAAATATGAAAACTATATTTTTCTGTATGGAATTCTCTGTTTTCACTGTGAAGATTCTAAAACTATCAGAGCGATTGTTCCTACAAACAGTGCTTTTAAATTTTTAGCTGCTTTGCATGATGATAAACAATTTAAGTAAAGAGCAACTTGTTTCTTTTGCACAGTGTTATTTTTCGGGTGTCTCTTCTGTTTGTAAAAAACAAAACCTCCTTGATATTATTTATGATGATTGTTTAAAATGTAAAGCTCTTAAGTCAGGAATTATGAAGAATTTATGCTGGAAGTGAAAGCAAAAGAGTTTATTGAGAAATGTAAAGAAAAGGAGAAGGCTCGTGATGTTGAGTTGACGAACTTTAGGAAGCGGTCACCTGATAGACGCCGAGTAAGTCAGAATCGAAATTCGAGGGACAAAAGCATTGAAGACAGAAAAAGAAGTCGCAGTCGCCATAGATACAAAAGCCCATCTAGTCGTAGCCACTCTTCAAGAAAACGATCAAAAAGCCGCTCGTCAAATCACAGCCGCTCTTCAAGAAAGCGAAGTCGATCAAAAAGCCATTCGTCGAATCGTAGTCGCTCTAAAAACGAAGTTACTCCAAATCGAGCAGCAGCTCCAAGCGTAGCCCAAAACCTAAGAAATCCCTTGAAGACGATATGGACGGTTTTATTGTCCTTGATGAATGTAATGATAAAATGGAGGTCACCTCAGAGAAAGAATAGAAACATTAATTCTTCACTTGTATCTCCGAAAGAAAATATTGATAACTTGCTGAAAGAAAGTACTGACGTTGCAGAAGAAAAACCAAAATCGACTCCTCAATACCAAGTGCTTTAGAGACAAAAAAGAAGAACCAGGTACAAACCCTCTCAACTGAAGAGCTCCAGAAGAAAAGGGAATTGTCGAAATGGAAGGATTTATTATTTTAGATGAATGCGATGAAAATTTAAATCCTGGCTCAAAACCTAACTTAGATTCAGCAGAAGTTACAGCGCTTGATTCGGGCGAAGAGAAGCTAAAAGTTCTGGAGGATCCACCGAAAAATGAAGTAGACAACACAAGTTTGGTGCTCCTATACCAGATTCCAAAAGTTCAAAGGAATCAGATTTTCGTATTTCGGATATTGATCTGGATTTAGAAAGCACCAAGTTTTCAGATGTAGAAATGCAAAAATTAGAACCTCTGGACCTTGGTACGATAAGTGCTGTCAATGTGACGGATGCAGATGGCATTGTTTCTGAAAAGTTACCTTCTATTGAGGAATCAATCCCCGATAAGCTACTCGTTTTAGGTGATCAAAACCCAGTTGTAAGTGAGAAAAATAATGACATCACTGAAGAAAGAACTGATAAAGATACATCAAGTGAAGACAACGTTGGCGTTCAACCGATTCTAGTGACAAAGAAACTTTGGCGTTCAACCCGATTCTAGTCAAACAGCACTGTCTTTCCAAGATGGTGAATCTTTCCAAGACGGTGATAATAACGAAATATCTTTGTCGATTATGAAGGCGTACGAATACCAAAATCAAGAAGATATGAATCGAGAGGAAAACTTTTTGATGAGATCGATCGAATTTTGGTGGATTTTGAAAAGCAAAATGCTCTGGACCAAATCAAAGTTGAGGACGCATCTGAAGTTCGACAGATGCCGGAAAATGAGCAAGTCCAGCAATCGAATGAAACTCCATCATTTCAGCATTCACCGAATGAAAAATTGGAGGACCTTCAAGAAGCAGACGATACAAAAGCTGATAAGCTGGATGCCAAGCATGACGTCGGCCAAGGATCGGCTGAAGAAACCAAAGAAAACGACGGCGATCCTTTCGCTGAAGGTGAAAATTCGAATTCCAGCCATTCGAACGAATCGACTGGAAAGTACGAGAAGCGCGACTTCAAGACACGTATAAAAAACGAGCAAATATCTAAAGCGATCTCAAAGCCATCGTGGACCGAATCAAAGCGAACGACAAAACGACCAAGGAGAAGTACGTCCTTAAAAAAGGGATGCTTTGCGAGAAAACTTCAGCCGGAGAGGTTCGCATTGTGACCCACCCCGAAGGAATTCGCAGCTTCTGCTTCATCATCCACACCATGGCCGGAACCCACGCTCCCTACAACAACGCTCTCGAAATTTTCCGTCAGCACTTCATGCCCTACAACGGAATCGAAGCGGTCATGGAAGAAGTCATTGCAACCTGCGAGAAATGCTTTAGAACTGTCTAAATCTGTCAATACCTATAAAATTTTGTATAATAAGATTAATTTTTGATTTTCAAATTTTTATTTTATTGCTGTTTTATCCTTTTTGGGCTTTTTGACGAAAAACCCACTATAAATTTAAGACAGAAGTTATCATATTGTTTAAATAGAGGTTATCTTTAAGTTAAAAAAAGTTCGTACCGGACATAACCTTTACTTTTCGGTCCACATTTGGATGATCTTCTTGCTCTTCTGGAGAATAAAAATTTTGGGAGGTTATCTTTAAGTTAGTAACCAATCGTGAAAGGTTTTGGTTCTACGTTGGCGAATCATACAAAATGGTAAGTTGACCCTTTTTCTTTAATTTTACATTAGTCAGTGCTCTCTACCTGGATTCCTCAGAAACAGCAGTTTTTTCCAAACCGTAAGTACATTTTTTCTAGGTGCGAGGCAGCGCTCCGCCCTTCCAAAAATAAGTTTTATAGGTGCAAATTTTTTAATAGAAATTAAACTTCTTCATAAATTTTCCCTCCATAATTAATCGTTACGGGTTTCGATGGTCGACTCTTCTGTTCACGAACGATTTTTGACCATGACGACGTTCTGGAAGTCGAAGATATGTCCGATTTCGACGCGTTGACTACATTTTGAAGGTAAGAGTCTGTTACGAACATGGGAAGAAGATCTGAACTCTTTTTGACGAAGTCCAAAAAAATTGAGTTTATCCTTTCTCTCAGTATGGGAACGTAGTTAAATACGTCTTCCAGTAGCATGCCAGATTTTTCAGGTAGCTGCAAAAGTTAATTGAATTCAAACTTTTTTGCTATGGCTCCTACTTTTTTCCATTTATTCATGCTGTATGCGAAACCGACTAGTTCTAAGAAAGTCCATTTACTGTTAGGAAGCTAAAAAAGGTTAACTTTTTTCCAAATATCAAAAAATTACTTTTTTCAAATATTGCCTTTGTATTTCATCCAAAACTTCTTGAAATCTATCATGGTAAATGACGTAGGCCCACGGCTGCTTGAAGAACTCGTAAAAATCCTCAATAAGCTGGCTGTAGTAACGTGCGACGATGTTGTTCAACAGAAACTCATGTTTTCCATAAATGTTAACCAAATTCGTGCGTCTATGGGCTTTTTTTGAGGTTAAAACTTCTGTTCTACTACTTACGATTGACGAAACGCAAACCATATCCGTCACCGAATTACTTTTATCCATAATTATTCGAAAATAACCAATTTGATGTGGATTCGGGATTTGTCCAGTTAAAAATTTTGCTCTGCGGATTGTTATTATTTAATTTAAGAGAAAGAAAAGTTACGTAGTCTTTTTGTGTGCTTAATGTAGTCTGGAGGGGCATTATTGGTCCAGGCTTTCTGACCAGAAGACAGTACCGCATACCAGGGAGCATGCAGTTGGTTACTTTAGGCTTCAAAAATCTTATTATTCCTGAAGGCGATAACCTAGCGCATCCCGGCATTTTGATTATTTCAGGCACCCTGTCGCCAGCTGAAACAGAAATGAAAAGAAACGCCTGTAATATAACCTCCTCTCCGACTTCAGATGAATTGTAGTATTCGTGGTAGTACTGCTCAGCATAGTACGATCGTGGGTACTTAGTCATCGGCCCTGCTCCAAAAATGTAGGGATCATTAGTGTTGAAATTTTCATCGATAACAAGCCGTCCATCGTAGACCAAATGCGCTTTGATTAGCGCTAAAAAATTATTATCAACGTAAGTATCCCACATTACCTATCACGGTTTTTATATCGACTTGCTTTTTTGAAAAGTTAAACATAGCCATACATTCGACACTTGTGATATTATTTTGAGATTCGAAATAAACTTTTTCTATTTTCCCAGTCTCTTTTTGTATATCCCAAGACGAAAAAACGTAATTTTTTACTTCTATTTTAAGGCCTTCATTATTAAACGTATTTCACGATAAACCTGACAGAAATAATAAGTAGGCTTATGTACAACTTTTTACCGTTGGGTCGTTGAATTGATCTATGGCGTGTGGCAAATCAAATTTTGTCTCAACGTACATTATTCGATAACCGGGTATTCCCAGTGTTAGAAGACCTTGTATGCAGCTGTAGCCGCCAATGTGGTTTCCGTAAACGATAATTTTACCGCTTGAATAAAAGTGTTAACTTGTTGAGCTGTAAATTTGAGTACTTGGTGTAGGATCGATTCTTTTGATGTATTCTAACGCGTGATGAGCATCGCAAGGTGCATTTAATGTGAAAAGATTCTGAGGGTGCTCACGGTCTCATTTTCAACGTAGATTTCCTGAAACCAGCATTTTTGGTTATTTAAACTTTTGCAATTTCTTTCAATCTTTCCTCTTGAAACTTACATATCGTGGCACAGTACACCTCCTTTCAAAATCCTGAAACTTTTCCATTTCCGGATTTCCAAACTGAGTTCCACAGAATAAGAAAAGATAGTCGTACATAATAAACTTTGTGTTATCAACAACTATTTGCTTCATATCTCTATCAAAAAGTAAGTAATCAAAATAATTGAAACCTGTCAATCGCTGTCATGGAACCGCTGACGATTCTGATGACGTTTTCAAGTCCTAGTTTTGACAAATATTTGAGGTTATACACGCCATGTTTTGGCATCATCAATTCTATGATATGCTGATGTTTATATTTTCTTGGGTATTCGTGCATTGTAACCAATGTTATATTTACTGCGGCGTTATACGGCGTGTTTTGCCTATCATCAATAAAAAAAAATTTGTAATTCGTCTTACTTAAATATGAGATTTTCGATGAAAGACAGCCCAGTTTCGCTTGCTCCGACGACGACGATATGATTGTCGTAAAAATTTCGATTTAAACTCGCCAGTCTGTAGTTATAATAAAGAGCGAAAGGCGGGTAGTCGTTTGCCATAAAGAAAGACGGCTGGTTTTCCCGTAAGCTTGGACAAAAAATGGGCACCATCCGTGGAGAGATCGGCATCCAATAATTCAAACCGCACAAAGGGGTGAAATCTTCGAGCTGCATCAAAAATTAAAAAGAAAAACATTTATAAAAAAACCTTTTCTCTTATATGCGGTGGATAGATTGTATGATACAAAGACGTATAACCGGTTATATGCATGATACCTCGAAGAAAAAAACGTGTTTTGTTTTGAAAAATTTTGCTAACCATGAAATGCTTGACGTATCCGTGATTTGGTATATTGTGCAGTTTAAATTTCATATATTTTTCAATATTAAAATGGAATTTCAAGTATTCCGGATTTTTTCTGGACTAAAATTTCTTTTAGTTACTTCACAAGTGCTAGACGAACCAGACTATGCTGAATCCGATGATAACTCCGAATAGCTGCAGAACAAAAGCTCGAGTTCGTCCTTACCGTACAATGCTCTTGATAACTCCTTTTCATAAATATTATTGTTCAACATTGGCGTTATTATGGACAGAAGTTCAGGATAATCAGCAACTTCCGCCTCACGGACGAAGAATCGTCTAGGTGAAACGTTATCCAAAATTAGAAAAGACCAATTTACCCAGTATAAAACCATCGATGATAAAAATAAAGATTGTCGTCAAACATTAAGTGCTTTCTTGGTTGAACTTTCTAAAAAACAAGTTTTATCATAAATTGTCTGCAGCATGCCCTTCCATCAGGATGTACAAAAAGCACCCCCAGGGGTCATAATAAGAAATCATACGAGCATATGAAAAGCGAATTCAGGTTTTTCTTGGTTTCTTTCAAGAGCAACCAAAGCGTAGTCGTATTTTTCCAAATCTTTAAAAATATCATTCATCAAATTTAGAGATTCTCTGGAATATTTTCGTTATAAATCGCATTTTGGGCCGATTCCTAGTGAAATACGAATTGCTCATGTTTCCAGTCATGAGGAAATCGATGAGGAAAGCGTTGACTGGTCCGAAGTAGTTTTCAATTCTGGTAAAAGGCGAGACTGTGTCCAACGTGTTCAAAACAGCAGAGGATGGAATGGCCACTAATAACGGGAATTATTTTACTGTTTTTTTGTACGTACTGCATAGATTTCGATAGCTTGTAAACTCGTTAAGTGGAAATTCTTCAAAGGGAGCTTTAAACTCATCCTTCCGATTCTTCTTCTTCCAAGTCTGCATCGTGCATCAATAGAGTCGACCAAACAATTCCTAAAATTATAGTTAATAACTTGCTTTCTTAACCGGCTTCCGCGGGCCAGTCAAAGTCGAAATATACAGGCGCCATGGCAGCCCCTGGCCCATAACCTAAAAAAACTAACCTTCCATCACTCCAGCATCTTGAGACGAGTTGATTTTCATTTTTGAAACATGATCATCGGAATCTGTCAAATTTGTCACCCTGAAGTAAATGTTAGAAACTGTTATTCAAGGATGTTACGTATGATTGAGCGCAGAACATGAAGCAGACAAATGTATTTTCCTTCCGGACCTTCTCGACCACGCGTAGTCGGCATTGGTCGCTTTCTGAAACCCGTTGAATGCTCCCGTCGAAAACATTTTGCAGTACTTCCGTGTTGACGTTTAAATTCGTACAGGCGACGGCCAAAAGGCCAGCTCCTTCCTAAGACATTTTAAAAACTGAAATATTTGATTCTACCTTGGCAACGTAAACTCTTCTATCTTGGTCAAAGCTGATGATATCTGCAGCTAATTTTTTACCATAAAATTTGACTAATTCTGGCTCTTCATCTTCAATAGTTTCCATGATTCGGTCATTATCTTCTTCCCTAAAAAAATTAAAAGTTCTTATATTTAGAGGAGAACCTTGCTTGACGTAAACGATGAATAGCGATGCAGGACTTTCTCGGTACCCAGTGAATATATGACGGCAAAGATTTATTGTCCAATGCATGAACGAGGTTCACAGATTCAAAATAAATAGCCCAATTTTGGTCTAAAAATGACGTTTTTAACAAAATTCCAAGTTATCAACTTACCTAAGCGAACTTTCGGTAACGTCATCAATACTAATTTTTTAATTCTTGGATGTAAGTAAAAAACTGACGTAAAAAGACTTCCAAAAATGATGTTTATGTATTTCTCATTATACAGTATTAGATGCACAAATAAAGAGTTGGTTGTGTTGAATTTCCTCAGCCTGGTGATTAGTTTTTTATGTGGGTTAGGACAATGACAGGAGGGTTTGTATAAGCCCACATTTTGACAAATGATCACCTGAATTTCGTGTACATCCAGTCTTCCCACTCAGTTCTACTTATAGTACTGAATTGGGGATAGTCGTTGATACAGATGGCACCGACGATTTCTTTACGGTAGTTACAATGCAGAGAAAAAGATAGGAATGCTCGCTAAAATAAATATTAAAGTAAATTAAATGGAAGGAAATTTTACATCAAATTTGGGAAGTCGATTGGACCAAAAATCTCTTCGGTTGTTTTAGTTACTAGCTTTTGAAGGTTACACGTATCTTTATGTTCTACGCGACGCCATTGGTTGAGAAAATTTTCTAGAACGTTTTCTTCTTTCCAATTCACCGAAGTTTGAATTTCGGTTTGAGTTTCGTTCGGTTCTTTGAGCTTTTCATCGACAGTGAGAACCTGAAAAATGCTTGGTGTTTGAAATTTTTGAGTCTTACTTGTACTCCTTTTAGTTTAAACTGTTCGCACATACAGCGCTTTTCGCAGGTGCACCATCGCCCTTTACACGTTTCTTTATCTTTAGTCATTTTACTAAAAAACCTAAAATAAGACACATGTTTTAGTTCATGCTGAATAAAAGATGGTAGCACGTCTGACCCGAAAGCGTTCGATAATCGGCGCAGTGGCGCTGTTCATAATGTTGTCCGTCATGTTGTGAAAATGAAAGAAGAACAAGAGTTTAACGTGCGTTTTGTCAAATCTGTTGAAAGACACAGGTGTGTTTACGACTTTACGTTGACCGACTATTCGAACAAGGAAAGGCAGGAGGAAGCCTGGATGGACATCGCTTCAGAAATGGGATCACCTGGTAAGGATCAATAAAATAAGTGTTTTAAAAACGTATTTTGTAGTTGCTGATTGTAAAGAACGTTGGAGGAATTTGAGAGGGAGTTTGACACGGCATTTGAAACATTTATCCGATGACCGACGAAGGAAGCCTTATTATTTGACCGAATATATGCAGTTTATTGTTCCATTTACGAAAACTCGGTCACGAGCAGTCCTTCCTTTCATTCAGGACAATTTCGAATCGAGTGAACTTTTCGCATCAAATGATGAAGAAAGCTTAGAAATGATGCAACCAAGGATCGTTTATTCAGGAAAACGTTCTACGTCTTCGGACGGCGAGTCATCTGAATCGAATTTCAAGTTTAAAAAGCCTCGTGAGGAGAATGATGATCCAGACCTTAACTTCTTCTCTAGTTTAATGCCTGATGTTCGATGCATGAATGCAGCCCAGAAACGACAGTTGAAAATCGGCGTCATCAAACTTATCGATGGTATCCTCGCATAGCGTTCAGCCCCCGTCAGTGATCTCGCCGATTGGAGAATCACTGACAACCTCGAATCTGATAACGTCAACTTTTTATTAGACGACGAATAAAAGACTTTCCGTCCACTTAAGTGATTCTGTAAATAACCATAGAAATAAATATATTTTAATGATTTTTGCTTGTCTTCCGCCAGAGGATGTGGTTAATGTTGTTTTATCTTGAGATAAGTTCTATATACTAATCCCTTAATTAGCCAACTTTAACGATATTGTCTTCTAATGTTCTCTTGGCCAAGGGTTCAATAATTCATCGTTAGCATCCATTAACATTTCATATTATTAGGAGGAAACTCTAAGAAAGGCCGTTTGTATGATCATGTGAGCATCGGGAGCCATGCATTAACGCTAACTGCTTCTTGTTAAAGCATATTCGGGTTAAATCTTCTCGAATATAACATTGCTAATTACAGTTTCAGAAGATGTAACCTCATGGGTTCTATTTTGTACATGTGGGCTTCTCAACCCTCGCTATGAGACCCGGTCCGGTTAATAATTTAGAAGGGCGCAACCCTTTGCGATATTACTTCAACCAAAAGGCAAACTAGTACTACTATGCAATTCACCTCGTTTAATCAATAATCTCCAACTGTGGCTCAGATTTTCGAGTTAATTTACTCTTTAAATATTGATATGGAAAGCAAAGACAAAGTTTTGAAAGGGGGAATAACCGAACTTAATTCCAAGATTTTAACACGTTGCTAACTGATGTGCAGGACCTTAATAGAACAAAGCTGTTATTGGGTATCTGATGTTTGTAGATGTGCGCAATAAGGATCAGACACGCGATGGGGATTCTGTAGATCCTTGGTCAAAGGCTATGTCATCAATTTGGTCAAAAATGCCATTTTAATAATGAGAAAATAATCCTACAGCGTGCACATTTGGTAATTGCTGACTCATAGAGGGCGGTACGTTGTCTATCTTGTTTTTATCTTCGGAAGACAAAGATCCAGCGCATGCCAATTAATGCCCTCTTTATCTCTTTTGTGGTGAATTATGCAAACTTAAGAGAGTATAGGGTGATATTAACGAGAGGGAAGTCGACCCTTCTGAACCCTCTCGTCCTTTAAACGTTTTTAAGGGAACAACAGAAGAAGGGTTCAGTTGAGTGGAAAATTTTTCCACCCGGGGACCGTAGATCATTTCAAAGTAATGAAAGGGTTCATCTTTGTCTCGAATGGAATTCATTTGCAGTAAACTCTCGGCTTCACTCCCCTTCTTAAAATTCCAAGAGACCTCAAGGGCTTATTAGTTGATGATTTTAAACCAATTTAAGACGGTAAACATTTTCGGTATAAGATTCTCGCTTTTTGGTTTCACGTTATGAATTTGTATGCCCTCGCTGTATGCATTATACGACGATCGCTAGCTAGGAGGGCATGCCACCAGGGTATTACAATCGTTCTAGCTAGGAGGGGATGCCACCAGGGTATTACAATCGTTCTAGCTAGGAGGGGATGCCACCAGGGTATTACAAGACATTGACCAGCCTGGGGACTCCTGACCGCATTTAAAAATTTGAACAGCTGATTTTGATTTTCTGCTTCTTAAAATTCCAAGGGACCTCAAGGGCTTCTATTAGTTGATGATTTTAAACCAATTTAAGACGGTAAACAACATTTTCGGTATAAGATTCTCGCTTTTTGGTTTCACGTTATGAATGTTGTATGCCCTCGTCTGTATGCATTATACGACGATCGCGGTTCGAGCCATTTATTAGAAGAAAAAAAGGGCGAACTAGGTCTCCGATCGGACGATTCCCGTCACACCCCTTGGGCCTTTATCTCGAAACAAGCCATTTGCCCACAAATCGACTCGTTTAAAAAGCATCTTAGCCTCCTCTAAATCTTTACCCTTCCAAACTAAATCCTCTCAATAACCCCTTTATCCCTTAAAGTCATTTTGCAGAATTTGTTGTTTAAAAACTAAACATTTGAATAGGGGAGATTCTTAGCGAAGTATATTTTTATGTCCTCTTATTAGCGCTCAAGGGACCGATCAATCACCCTCGACCCTTCTTCACGGATTTACCCCCTAAAATCATTTCTCATTTCCCATCTTAATAGTCGACAGAGATTAGAGTTTTGGATGTCCTCCCAACACATAGCTCCACATTAATCTTGCTACCCTTTCCTAATAAGAACAACGATCAATTAATTATTGATAATTCTCCAAGATGAGATAATCAAAAGGATCATTTGTCAGTAGAAGAAGATTTTATTAAACAAATGTGGGTTAAAGTTGTGGGTTCAATTGGAGTATCATTAAAGGACAATAGAGTCGAAGTGATATTGTCGTGCTGTAACCCTAGGTAAAGTACCTCCCCAATTGTAGAAAGGTTTTGTGTTTCTTTCCCTTTCAGTCTTGCTCGAGATAACATCAACTTGAGTGGAAGAATGAAAGAGGGAGAGTTGATATTCTTAATCCGCCTCATCAGATACCCGGAGAAGATTTGGCCCTTATACAATTCCCTTTTTCAGCACAAGGATTCCATTATGCATCCGAGACCGACAAACGTAAGACGAGACCGTTTCGTTTTATGTTTTTCAAAGACAATGCAACCGGTGAGGAGGGGAATTCCGAACTGTATCATTTCAAAAGACACTTTTGTCCATCTACAAAAACATGTCTATTGTTACAAATCGTATTTTTTGACAATTCTATCCTATTTTGTCTATTATCCTATTGTCGTTCAAGTGTTTTTTTAGGGGCTTACTCTACAAAAGAATCAATTTATAAATGACGGGTGGAGTTTCAACTCGGAGCATAAGAATTATATTATAGACCTAGAGATTTCGATAAGCCGTATACAAACCTTTCGTCATAAAAACGTCTATAATTTCAGCATGCCAATACTCGTCATCAAATGGCTGAATTTTCTAGCAGACCTGAAGGTGGTAGGCCTTGATATGAAGCCTAGTACAGCTAGGAGACTGTGATCCCTCCTATCTAGATGGCATCGTTCTAGCTAGGAGGGGATGCCACCAGGGTATTACAATCGTTCTAGCAAGGAGGGGATGCCACCAGGGTATTACAATCGTTCTAGCTAGGAGGGGATGCCACCAGGGTATTACAATCGTTCTAGCTATGAGGGGATGCCACCAGGGTATTACAATCGTTTCTACAGGGTGCGCCAATGCAACTTACTTTTTGAAAAATCGATTTAAAAATAATGACCCTGCGGTAGCAGGGACTAAAAGGTAGATTTCTTTTCATGATTAAAATTAATATGTATAAACACAAATAATGAATGAATGAATGAAAAACTTTTTATATTTACAGAAAAATGTATATACAGAATAAACAAATTAAAAAAAGAAAAGTAATCTTACATGGTAAATTAATACCGTCTGTAGGAGTATGTATCTATCTGTATGAAAACTTAAAAAAAAAAGAAAATTAAATAAAATAAATTAAAATAAATTGCATCCGGTTTGAGTAAAATTAAAAGTTAAATTCTTCCACAAGTTCTTTCCTGTATTCCAATGCTATTTTTGTAAATTTTATTAATCCGAGCAGTTTTTTGAATTAAGGAGGTTAATTAGGTCTGACCTCAAGATTCGTGCTGAACCCAGCTCCGCTACTCTGAACTCCGCAAGTGTTGTGCACTCCGCTAAAAAGTGGAAGACATCTTCTCTTAGAGCCGAGTTACACAAAGAGCAGCGATCAACTTCTCTGATTGGAGAATAATTCAGGTAGAGCATTTCAGTTCTCAGTTTGAATAGCCATTTGATATCTCCGTTTGACAGATCAAAATTCGGTTTAGAGTTTGTTAGTTTGAAGGACATAAGGAATGGTTTAGGTCACGGTACAGCAGAAATACAGAAATACACGGTACAGAGACTGTGATACCCTCCTATCTAGATGCATCGTTCTAGCTAGGAGGGGATGCCACCAGGTATTACAATCGTTCTAGCTAGGAGGGGATGCCACCAGGTATTACAATCGTTCTAGCTAGGAGGGGATGCCACCAGGTATTACAATCGTTCTAGCAAGGAGGGGATGCCACCAGGTATTACAATCGTTCTAGCTAGGAGGGGATGCCACCAGGGTATTATAATCGTTCTATCTAGGAGGGGATGCTACCAGGGTATTACAATCGTTCTAGCTAGAAGGGGATGCCACCAGGGTATTACAATCGCTCTAGCTAGGAGGGGATGCCACCTGGGTATTACAATCGTTCTAGCTAGGAGGGGATGTCACCAGGTATTACAATCGTTCTAGCTAGAGGGGATGCCACCAGGGTATACAATCGTTCTAGCTAGGAGGGGATGCCACCAGGGCAATTCAATCGTTCTAGCTAGGAGAGAATACCACCAGGTTATAACCAAGACATTGACCACCTGGGACTCTAGGGGCTCCTAACCAAATTTAAAAATTTGAACAGCTGATTTTGATTTTCTGCTGTTGGTTCCATATCATTTGTCTGATTAAAATACGTTACATATGTAACAGATTTGACGAAGCGTGGAATTTATTTTTGAACCTAATGCCTGATTCATACGGTAATGGATTTTTCTAGTAATAAGTCAGGTTCCATAACTAAATATCTCCCCTCTCTGATTCATTGAAAAAGAACCCATCTGTTTGATCTGAGGACCCTTGATTTCACGAACGTTTTACCTCAAAGCCAAATGTCGACATGTTATCTATTTTTTTGTCATGGCCGAGTGGAATTTGAACTAATTATAATTAAATTTGAACAAGTTCATTTTCCACTCTTCCTATTGAATAATGAACGAGTTGATTTTCTCTCCGTATGCTAAATGCGGTTTTCTCTTTCGTAAGATTTCCTCGTCCATTATTAATGTGAGGACCAATTACGAACCCTGCTTTCCAACTTATGTATAAGGAATGCCACAAAAGGGGAGTAGTGGTTTTTGAATAATTATGAATATTCGTATTGTCAACTTTTAAAAATAAAAGTTATAATTCTCGTTAACCTTTGATTTTATAATGTTTTAAAAGCGGGTAAAAGCAAAAAGGGATTTCCATTGAAAAAGTTTAAACAAGTCCCCCGCCCTTTTCTATTCAAGCTTTTGGTTTTCGAACTCGGTTTTATGAAGGGGGTGGTTTTTGGTAAAAGGAAGAGTAAACGTTGCTAATAGGGAGGAATCGTTAATTTTTCTGTTTTAGTTTAGGACCCCGGTTTTTGACCGGAGGGTTTTATTTCTCTGTTTAATCAGCGATCAAACAGAAAAGCACGTGCCCCACCGGAGGATAAGCCTCGTGAAACATTCAATGAGCGCCGCGTACATCATATGCAAATCCAAAGTCTCTTCCCTATCAAAGACTCACCAAACTAATAAACATGATCAAACGAAGCGAAAATTCGTTTCTCAGCACTCGAGGATTCGTATAAATTACCATCTTAAAAGCGTTAATTTTTTTTACTACTCCGAACTTTGAAGCCTTCAATAAAATCGAAAAGAATGTTCTCCATTCAGGGAGTAAATAATAGAAATGTCAGGGATTCGAATAGCTGAAGCCGATGAAGCGTTCCGTAGCCTTTTGACCCTCGCCCAACTTTTTACGCTTCCTTGTGAGATTGCTATAAACAATTTTTTTTATCTAAAAGTTCTCCGCAAGTTTGTAAAAAAATAAGAAACACAGCTCAGTGTAGTTTATTTTTAACAAAAAACTTCCTTAAAGAATTGGGTCCTCCACGTCGGGTTTTTGGGGAAGGGTCAATTCGAATATTGATCTTTACGCATATCACCTTTACCTGTGGTTCCGGCCGGCCGGCCGTCCGTAGCATTTTTTCTGGAACACTTACGGCCACAATTTTGAACCGATTTTCACCAAATTTTCACAAAATCTTCCT
Source organism: Orius insidiosus (assembly GCA_014119065.1). Lineage (NCBI taxonomy): Eukaryota > Metazoa > Arthropoda > Insecta > Hemiptera > Anthocoridae > Orius > Orius insidiosus. The sequence continues at coordinate 18,716 of JACGAQ010000781.1, forward strand.
AGTCGAGAACAAAATGTAACGAGGGCATTTTGAATTTCGAAAAAATGGCGAAGATATGCACGTTTGAAATTTAAAAAAATTCGCTGCGGCCGAACCGTTCGTACGATTTTCACCAAATCTCCCTATATTTTTAAGAATTTTCGGTGTAAAAAAATTGTCACTTGTCAATTATTATTTTTTTTGTAGGGAAAATTTCATACTTCCACCCATTACGAGAGGCACATCCCTAGGCCAAAGAGCCCATTATTTCTACCTTGACACTTAAAAAAATTTCGAAAAAAAACTTAAAAATTTTTTTCAGAAAAAAAACGCAAATTTAAAAAAAATAACCCGGAAATTAAAAAAAAAGTTGGAAAATTTTTCGAAAAAAAAAAAACTTCCCCCTCGTTGTACTTCCCTCTTATACTTCCCCTCTCTTATATTCCCCTCCTTATACTTCCCCTCCTTTACTTCCCCCCTATATTTTTACTTCTCTTTGGAAAGTAAAGTAGCCAATCAGTAGCCAATAAAAACGAGGTGTCAAGAGTACTTAATCCAAGGTGGCCACGTGTCGTAGAAAAACTTCGGCTTAGTCACGCCTTTTGCTATAGTTTGACTGGAATTTTAATGCAGAATTATTCATACTCTCCCCCTGACTGCAACCTATGAAAAATGCCATTGATTCTGTATAAAATCAGAGGTCGTTTTATGCACCCTAAAAGCCATCAGGAGCAAGTATTCAGATTTATAGCGGTGTTAACGACACGAGTGCTAAATGGTAAGATTAGCGTGTCAACGAGTGATTTACTAAAGGCCTCATCTGAGCCCGCCACATCAATTACCGCGACAATTTCACCCGGTGGTAATTTTTGGACACATTACACTAAATTACTTTTTCCCCGAATGCGCATCTGCTGAAGTAGAGGAAAAAAAATCAATCAAACGGATCAATTAGGCGAGTCCGGGGTCGAGGGAGACGGTAACCAATGAATATCTAATGTGGAGCTTCCAATCTACATAATGTGGCGACACTGATCCTACACCATAAATTATTATTTCGTAATATTGGTCTTGATGCAAACTCTGCGGTTAGATAGGACAACGTTTCGATAATTAGACTTCGATTATTGTCATCCATCGATTAAACAAAACGCTCCTCTCACTCCATCAATAGTAATTGAAAATCCAAGTGAATGATAGTCTAGTTAGATGGGAACTTCCTTAAGAGAAGGAACAATATCGGAGTGGGAAGAAGTAAAGAGATGTTAAACGCCCGAACGTCCACTAAACGGGTGTTTTTCACCACAAACGGCCCCAAAGAGATGTTAAACGCCCGAACGTCCACTAAAATGGGTTTTTCACCACAAAACGGCCCCAAAGAGTTTAAACGCCCGAACGTCCACTAAAACGGTTTTTTACCACAAAACGGCCCCAAAGAGATGTTAAACGCCCGAACGTCCACTAAACGGGTGTTTTTCACCACAAAACGGCCCCAAAGAGATGTTAAACGCCCGAACGTCCACTAAACGGGTGTTTTTTCACCACAAAACGGCCCAAAGAGATGTTAAACGCCCGAACGTCCACTAAAACGGGTTTTTTCACCACAAAACGGCCAAAGATGTTAAACGCCCGAACGTCCACTAAAATGGGTTTTTTTCACCACAAAACGGCCCCGAAGAGATGTTAAACGCCCGAACGTCCACTAAAACGGGTGTTTTTCACCACAAACGGCCCCAAGAGATGTTAAACGCCCGAACGTCCACTAAAAGGGTGTTTTTTCACCTCAAAACGGCCCCAAAGAGATGTTAAACGCCCGAACGTCCACTAAAACGGGTGTTTTTCACCACAAACGGCCCCAAAGAGATGTTAAACGCCCGAACGTCCACTAAAATGGTGTTTTTTCACCACAAAACGGCCCCAAAAAGCGTTCGTGTGTCAAATTTGATGTCAGCATAGGGAGAAATTTGGGCTGTTCGCATTCCATTGCTGTGCGAAGGCTATCATTTTTACGAGTACGAAAACGACGACGAAACTGCGAAGGCTTTCGTTTTTTCTGATTCGTCGAGTACATTTTTACGAGTATCCACTGCAAACCTTCAACGGACCTAAAGCAATTTCATATAAAAACATTAAATGTTAAACAGTTAATGCATATCAATCTGCAAGTCTTAATGGGCGAAATAGATCCTATCAAGATTCAGCTTTGAGCTTAGTTTAACCCATAACTTTCTATGACCCACCCCTTTATACGCATGTCGTAATGCTTCCCTTATCGAGGATATCAATTATTTAGCGGAAGGAAACGACGTTAAATTCGTAAAGTAGATAAACACCATTCCATGCCAGTTCGAACTAAATCAAACTGAGATCTACACGATAACAAAAGATTTTTAAAATGGAAGTCTGGTCGAAATTTAATTAGAACGTTCATTATCGAAATTGAATAAATATTTAAACTACATTTGTGCGGAGCCCATTGAGGGACCGTTGTCCAAATCCTTAGTCACCGCTCTAACCCTTCCGTACCCTCAAGCGCACTTGTTTATTTAGCTATTATTTACACCCTTGAGTTCATATTGAATCCCTCTCCATTTAGGGTGGAATTAATCCTTCAGAGAACCACCACTTGTTTCACTCCTATTGGCTTCATTCTCGTTAGTTAAAAATTTTCCTCTTTATTATAAAACCTCTTTCGTTTTAATGAGAAGAATCTTCAACTCGATGGTAATAATGAAAGAACTACTAGATTGAAGTGTATTTACATTCAAGGAGTCTTTTTAGGGGGGGAAAAGTTTTTTTCTTTTTAAGAGCTATAAACTAATTTAATCAAAATCCATCGAAAGTTATTTGCCCGATTTCTTTTTTAGCAAATACAAGGTCAGCAATGAATAGGAAGGTATTCGGCTTTTGGACATCGAAAATTGAGTATTGCCTGACTTCAGAATTGACAGACTTTCAGTAATCAAAGTTAGATAGGCGGACATTAATCCTACCCTGTCTGAGCAGGTCTGCTGGAAGGTAATCCTAATTAAGGCAGCAGCCTAGCCTCCAGAGGACATGGTCTCTTTACATGGCTCGATGGGCTGGGTTTTCCTCTCCTAGGCGCATGAACCTCAGCCGTTTCGCATAACAGAGGACGTGCTCCGCCGTCTCCTCCTCCAAGCAGAAGCGATAGGTGCTGTCTCTGTCACTTCCTTTAAAGGTGTTTGCGGAGTTAGAGTTTCCATCAGCAGACCCACTAGGATGCGGACCTTAATCCTACCCTGTCTGAGCAGGTCTGCTGTAAGGCAATCAAAGTTAGCAGAGCTAGCAGTGGCGGTGGGTTCTTTCAGATGAAATCGCAATAACAGAGGACATGCTCCGCCGTCTCCTCCTCCAAGCAGAAGCGACAGGTGCTGTTCCTCAACCTTTGAAGGTGTTTGCGGAGTTTACAGTTTCCAGTCAGCAGACCCACTAGGATGCGGACCTAATCCTACCTGTCAGAGCAGGTCTGCTGTGAGTAATCAAAGTTTGAAAATGATGTGAAATTTGGGTTGATCGCAATAAATTCAGCAGTGATCAGCTTAGGATGTATTTCGCATACCGTTATTTCGCTAAAGAAATAAATAATTTTAAAATGTTTTATATCTTTAAGAACTCCTTTAGCGGTTATAACAAAAGAAGTTATAATACCATCCATTCAAATGGGCAATAAATCTCAAGGAGAGGATTTTCGCGGGTAAGAACGTGACGAAGTTGTAAGTCCTCGTGTCGAAAGAAGCAAAGTCCTTATTCTTTGGTGTGTCTTGGCGGTTGGGAAAAAGGGAAGGGGGTTTCCCCTTGACGGATGGGCCAAACCCTACAAACAAAGATGAGTGGATTGGACCCGGGGCAACCCTTCGGGATTATAACTAATGAAAATATTTCCACACGTTCCCCCAGTAAAGGCCTTATTCCCCATCCTCCTTAAACAGTAAGTCCTCAAGATTGCTCCCCATACTCTCTGACAATAGGGCTTACCGGACCTTTTATTGCCTCTAAAGCTCCTCATAATGTAACTCTCACGAGATGTTTTACAACCAATTTACCGCCCTCGAAAAAAATCGACTTCTTTTTTAAAAAAAGAAAGAGATTAATTAGAATAAATGGGGAGAAAAAGAGTTTGCGTGACGTATGCAATAATCAAAGTGGACGGATAAGTGCGGACAGGGGACTCGGTGATTTATTCGGTCTCGGGGATCGCGTTTTCCAGAAGTCCGAAGGCCTGAGATAAACTTTTTCATGCTCCTTATCAGGTCAAATGTATAAACTATTTTTCATATTGGGAGGCCCAACTCGGGGACTAACCAAAAGGGTTTTTCCCTTTCGAGTTTGAATGACGTGACTTTTATATTAGACCAATCCCTTTACCGGTTTTTTCAAAAGGCTTTTTTTTCCTCTCCTTCTTTTTTTTTTCCTTTTCTCCCTTCTTGGAAAATCCGGTTTGCGGAATTGTTGCGGAAGTTCGTGATTAATCTAATCTATAGACTTTTGCGTGGTCAGGGTTAGGTTGGGAAAAAAACTGATCAATAATTTCGTGTTTTTTTATTTTTCCTGCGTTTCTTAAAATTTGAAGGGAACAACCCTACCTGTTGGTCGGTAAAACAAACCTCATCAATCAAAACAAAAATGTCCCAATCCAATTCACAAATTCAAGCATCTTCGCATTTGCATCTCGATTTCGTCGCTAAGGCCTTTTTTAAGCTAGAACCCAAATTTCTTACTTCAGAAATGAAAATTAGCGAGAATTTGTGATATTGGAATCTTTGGACAAAAATATGAGGAATTAAATAAAAAATGAGTCTCTTATTCGATTTTAGAGCGAAAAACGCTAAAATTTGACATTTTTTAAAGTTGTCAAAAATGTCATATGAATACTCAAATCAACTTTGAAATTTTGCGTAGATTACGAATCTGAAATAAAAAATAGGGGTTCTTATTTGAAATAACGAAGTTAGGTTCTGTTTGGGACACCCTGTATATCCAAACGCATACACCATCAAATCTTTGATTTAAATTAAGGGTGCCTACATCTCGTCCGAAAGTATTCTCGTCCTAAAAATAATAGAAAAGAAAAAATATAAACTTTCTTCTCGTCCGAAAGTATTCTCGTCCTAACAGGCTACGCCCCTTTTTAGGACGAGATGACAGTAGGACGAGATTTTTATACAATTTTTTAAATATTATACTCTAATAAAATGGAAATCATCTCGTCCGAACGTATCTCGTCCTTCTGTCTTCTCGTCCTAAAACTAACGACAAAAATTGCTGCGTCGGAGAAATGCGGCAGCGTTCCACCCCAGCAAGTTTTAAACTCCTTTTGCGCCTACCGAGCTCATCATCCATCCCAGGGCCTACAGGTGAGCAAATCCTCGCGAGAGGAAAAAATTAACCCCCTTCTGTAACAAAACGAGCACATCCTCGCGGGAGGGAAAAATTAACCCCCTTAAACGAGATGATCCTCGCAAAAATAAACAAACAAACCGACCGTGACTTGCGGGGGTCGAACGCTGCCGCATTTCTCCGACGCAGTAATTTTTGTACGTTAGTTTTAGGACGAGAACTGTAGGACGAGAATACTTTCGGATGAGATACATTTCATTTAATTTTAAGTAATATTTTATTTTACACATATTTTTAGGACGAGAAGACAGTAGGACGAGAATACTTTCGGACGAGATGATTTCATTTTATTAAAGTATAATATTTAAAAAATTGTATAAAAATTGAAATCCACTTGTCCGAATGTCTTCTCGTCCAACTGTCATCTCGTCCTAAAAAGGGGCGTAGCCTGTTAGGACGAGAATACTTTCGGACGAGACAGTTTATATTTTTTCTTTTCTATTATTTTAGGACCAGAATACTTTCGGACGAGATATGTGCCCTCTAATTAAGGGGGGCTTACATTTAACTTTTTTTCATAAAACCACTTTTTAACGCTCTCCCAGACGTATGCCATGTGTTTCCGGAACCCTGTGATATGGATTTCAAATAAAAGTTAAGGTCGGTTTCTAAAGAGAAATTTTTTCTTGAATCGATCGTGAAGTTAGTTTCTTTTTCCGACCAACAGGTAGGGTTGTCCTTCCAACTATCTTGAATGGATAACTCTTCGGTTTTGAGCTACCTAAATAAACCATGGCTTTTTCGGAAAAGAAAATTCCATTAGGAAAGTAATTTTTTATGAATCAAATGAAATGATATATGAACGTATTATATCAACATTACATTTAATATTTTTCGAGGGTGAGGATTAATTTCAAGGAGGAACGAGCACGTAAAGACTCCCTCGGCTGTTTATCAGCGGATGGTGCCTACATCTATATTTGTTTCGCGTATTTTCTCCCCTTCAAAAAGAGAGAAAAAAAAGAGGGAACTGCGGGTAAAAAAGACTTCTGGGGTGCTGATCCTGGCTAAACACGACAGTTCCATTTGCGATATGAACCCTCCTCGACGAAACAAGATATGATGAAAGAATGAAGTGAATTATTGAAACTTCGTATTAACCCCATGGGAAGGGAACTAATTCAAAAGATATCAAATTGAATTTCAAGACAATATGAGAAATTCTTCAAATTAATAACATTTTAATGGTTTTCGAAATCCAATAAGGAAAATTCCTTGCTACTTGAGGTTAGTTAATATGATTGGAGCTTCTTGGGGAGATATTTTATGGTGGGTAAGTTTGCTGGGTGTCGAGCTAAGGATAAGGAAAAGGGGAGGAGGCTTTCCTTTAACGACGGAACTCCATCTCGAGATGAAATCTGTCCGGCTACTTGGTCGCCTACCCCTCCTTACGATCACCCTTTTAGGCAGGGGATCACTGACCGAAAAGGCCTCTTGCTCAACTGAACACATTATTCGCTCCATAGGATGTTATTCTTCACCTCATATAAGCCTCAAATTGACAAAAATTAAAAAGTACTAGTTTGAAGAGCTTCCAACGAAAACTTCCTTAAAGGGAAGTAACAATATAGGAGGGGAAGTATTAAAGAGGGGAAGTATAAAGGGGGAAGTATAAAGGAGAGGGAAGTTCAAAGAGGGGGAAGTATAAGGCAGTTTAAGGAGGTTTAAGGAATGTTCCGGATAAAAATGCTACGGCAGGCCGGAACCACAGACAAAGTTGAGATCGGTAAAGATCAATATTCGATTTGACCTCCTTGAATACCCTTCCCCCAAAACCCGACGTGGAGGGTATCACAATAACCTCTTTAACGAAGTTAATTGTAGGAAGTTCCAGGCCAGTTCTGTTTAAGAAAAAACTGCGATCATCTAGTGATTCTCAACGGGGGGGTACCGCCCCCCTGGGGGCGCTGGGAAGTTACTGGGGGGCGTTAAGCAAAATTGGGTGATAGGGGGTCAATGGCTAAGTGGCCAGCCATGGGGGCGTTAGCGTGATTCCTTTTGTGATACCAGAGGGTCAATTCCAATCTTTACCGATCTCAACGTTGTTTGTGGTGCCTGCCGGCCGTAGCATTTTTTTCCGGAACACATTACGGCCACAGTTTTCATCCGATTTTCACCAAATTTTCGACAATCTTGAAAGGGTGAGACAGCAGTAAAGATCTTAAGTTCATATGGGTTTGCAAGCGGAAAATTGCTAAAATTAATTACGACAATCATGTGAAAAAATTCCAAAACTAAAACTTAAATCATGTGAAATGTATTTTTATCTTGGTATTAACATTTAGGATCGCTCTTTTTAGGGTCGGGTTCATTGCTTTTGGTTTCGGGTTTTTTCTGCGGTATGCAGTCGTCCCCTTTCTTCTGTGCACGCCTTTTTCTTTGAACGCGTTTTTTAGGGTCGCTTCTTGCCTTCCTTCGAGACCTTCGCCGCGGATAGCAGTGAGAGCAAGGGTCTCGTCCGCTCCTTCGCTTTTTTTGGTCATCACTTGAGTACCGACGTCTTCGGCTTCTCCGGCTTCTACTTCTGCTCCTGTATCGCGAGGGTTCACGATGCCCATGGCAAGAACACCGACAAAGGCTACGCTTTCTATCCCTGGATCTTCCCCTGGATCTACTCCTGGAATGGGAACTCATTGCCTTTCTCGACCGACGACTCCTCGAACGATGATGCATTCTTTCTTTACCACCACAATTTTCACAAAATTCAATAATTTCTACCATTTTTGTTCAAAAATTAATTTTGATTTTAAAAATAAAAATGTTACGTGACTTTTCAACTGAATAATTTGAAGTAAAATATCATATGGAAAAAGAGCAAGTGTCAGAGTCTAGAGAATTTGACCAGAAAAATCAGGTGATTTGTGCGTTTGACAGAAAGAAAATTAAATCCTGATCGCCCTAAACGCTAAGGTGGAAAGGGAGGAAAACTATTATGCTTCCCCCTCAGTTATACTTCCCCCTCCGTTATACTTCCCCCTCCTACATTGTTACTTCTCTTTAAGGAAGTTATCATTGGAAGCTCTTTATGGCGAAACGAAAAACACCTTAAAACTTGACAGTTCGCCATAATGCAATTCACATAAAGCATCTCACTATGAATTACTTAGGCTTGCTCTTTAGCTGTCCATAGTTCATGGTGAGATGTATTATGCCCAACCGACAGAATCAGTTTTAAGGTGAAAGCTTTTATGGTGAGAAAATAGTCGAAAACGTTCACCGTAATGCATTTGAACATAATACATCTCACCATAAAGAAGAGATTTAACATTTGTCGTTAACACAACGCTGTTGAACATAGAAAACCTTTCATTTTAAATAACATGTCGTTTCGCCATAAAACTGTTTCTGTCTTTTGGGCATAATACATCTCACCATAAACACATAAACATTTCGCCGATTAAAACGCGATTATGGCGAAACGACAAAAACCTTAAAACTTGACAGTTCACCATAATGCAATTCAACATAAAGCATCTCACAATAAACTAGGTGAAAGTAGGCTTGCTAAGTAGGCGTAAGCGAAAGTATGCTTGCTCTTTCGCTGTCCATAGTTTATGGTTAGATGCATAATGCCCAAACGATAGAAACAGTCTATGGTGAGAAGCGTTATGGTGACTTGCACTTTTTTTATGTCGACTTGCATTTATGGAAATAGTCTATGGTGAAACGCTTTATGTTGAAATGCATCATGCTCAAAATTTTGAAACTTTTGAGAGTTTATGTTCAATCGAATTATGCCAAAACGCATTATGGTGAACTACAGATTTTTCATGATCAACTGCTTTAGGATGAAATGCGTTATGCTGAACGGTGTTCAGTTGGTTTTGACTCCATGGGGCCTGAAAAGTAAAACGTGGTAAGCCCGCAACGCATCGACGTATTGCGTCAGTCCCCTAAAAACTAGTCGATTTAAAATTCTAAATTGATTGATTCTAAATTGATTCTAAATTGATTTGATTCTAAATCAAATGGAAAGAGCTCGGGTAAAATTTGAGGTAGAACGTTGTACTCGAGTTTCGAGAGCAATTAGGAGGAAGCCAGCCGATCAAAACGGGATTGACGCTTGTTTTGGGCCAATTGGCGGCTCACCAAACTTAAGAGCACTCTGTATAATTATTGTCTTCACCCACCCCTTCACGTTCTCCAATTAAGTAAAAGCATGTTTATTGGTCGAATTACGTTGCTTTTATTAGTAACACCTTGATGGGGTCGTTGGGACTTTTGTTTTTAACAAAAGCATAAATCGAAAACTGGAATCCCTCGAGGCAATAACCGACGGGAACAAAGTGAAGTCTCGGGTTTTATTTCTGTCTCCGACCATTCGCAAATAGCAGTTAAGGCTCCGGGAATGATCTCGTAATCATCAACTATCTCAGATCTTTATCGTTTTATGAGGATTAGAAGGACTTTTAGGGGAATAAAAATAATTAAAGTTTAACGTCTTTTTGAATAGGTTTAACGTCGAAATAACATTTTTGTCATGAATAGGCTCTTATCATTCAAGAGGGTGCAGTTTTTGTTAGGTAGCTTTTCCAAAGTGATTGATCGGTTTCAATGATTATCGCCGTAGGAAAAATCGTTTTTACATCCTCTGCAACAAAAAATAGTTTATTCTAAGGTCGTTCAACTAGGCACGTGGGAGGGTGAGCGGTGGGGTAATAGCAAATATTTGAAATGGCAAGTTTCTCCATCCCTTAAGCTCAACGTCCGCCTTGTTTTATTTAACATCGGTCTCGGAATATTACCGGGATAAAGTGGATTAAATCTTTTCAAAATTTAGTACCCCGGGAAGCATTTCCTAGATGGGACCCCATAAGTGGCGAGTGCTCGGATAAAATGAGAAATAATTTAGTGGGAGTAACGGTCGAAATAAGGCGGATTGACCGAGTTGGAAAATATTTTATAATACAAATATTTCATTTATTCATAATCCTGAATACCTACTAATAAATTTAGCGAAAATTAGAAAAGAATCATGCTCTATTTCTCAGCAATTATTTAAAATTCCTTAAAAAGTTTTTTTAGCCCTCCATAGTACTTGTTTGAAGAGCTTTCAACGAAAACTTCCTTAAAGAGAAGTAACAATATAGGAGGGGAAGTATAAGTCAGGGAAGTATAACGAAGGGAAGTAAACGAAGGGGGAAGTATAAGGGACCGAAAGTATAACGAAGGGAGGGAAAGTATAAAGGAGGGGGTAGTATAACGAAGGGGGAAGTATAAGTATAAGGGACCGAAAGTATAACGAAGGGAGGAAAGTATAAAGGAGGGGGAAGTATAAGGGAGGGGAAGTATAAGGGAGGGGGAAGGGTTTTTTTCCGAAAAATTTTCTAAGTTTTCTAAGTGGCGAATTTAGTGGGAGTAACGGTCGAAATAAGGCCATCAATAGTCATTGAAAATCCAAGTGGAATGATAGTTTAGTTAGATGGGAACTTCCTTAAAGAGAAGTAACAATATAGGAGGGGGAAGTATATTGGTGGGGGAAGTATATCAGAGGGGGAAGTATAAGTAAGGGGAAGTATAACAGGGAAAGTATAAGTCAGGGGAATATAAGTAAGGGGAAGTATAACAGAGGGAAGTATAAGAGGGAAGTATAACGAGGGGGAAGTATAACGAAGGGGGAAGTATAAAAGGGGAAGTATAAGAAGGGAAGTATAACGAAGGGAGGGAAAGTATAAAGGAGTGGGAAGTATAAGGAGGGGAAGGTTTTTTTTTTTTCGAAAAATTTTTAAGTTTTTAAGTGGCGAATTTAGTGAGAGTAACGGTCGAAATAAGGCGGATTGACCGAGTTGGTAAATATTTTATAATACAAATCATGAATACCTTCGACTTTCTTAAATAAATTTTGCGAAATTTAGGAGCTCACATGCTCTATTTCGCAGCTATTACTTTAAATTCCTTTAAAAAAGTGATTTAGCCCTCCATTGAAAAAAAAAAAAAAAAAAATCCGAAAAATTTGATTTTTTGAGAAATTTAACCAAAAATTGATCAATTTTCTAGAAATTTGTGGAAAAAAAATTTCACAGAGGTTATTGGCGATTTAAAAACTAGCAGACTAGTTTACTTTTCGTTGGGTAAATCAAACTCGACAGGTTTTCAATAGATTTCGATAAAAATTGACAGAACTGAAACCTTTGTTTATTTTTCCTCCGACGAGTAAAAAGAAAAGTTTGTTAGTTAAAACAAAAGTTAAAAAAAAAGTTTTGATACTTTAATGGCTCACGATCCTTGTAAAACGTTGAAAAGAACGGTTTCACACCCTTGAATCGAAAAAGCGTGAGCGCTTACTTTTGAAAAGCTTTTCCTTTATAGATGTATGTCCTTTAAATAGTCCATTGTTCTCTTTGTAGTCTAATATATCTACAAAAAGCTTTCGTAAGAAGCCATTTCAATATTGATTACTTAGAGAGAGAGAGAGAGAAAAAAAAAGGGAGAAAAGGGATGTTTTAACGGACCCTCCATTAAACTTATGAGACTTTTGACAAGGAAATCCTTTTGAAAAAGTTGCGTACCCCTTAAGGCACTTCGTTAAGAGTCCACTCCGGTGGTCATCTTCTGCTAAGGGTGAACTTTTTTCTTCTTAACTTTTGCAATTTTTTAAAGGATTCTTTAGTTCAAGGCTCTCGCAAACTTGCACAATTTCATGTATAAACAGTTTGAAAAAAATATTTAAAAAAAAAGATCAAGAATTTCTGAGTCATTTTCTTCTGAAATCATTCTTGAACTGAGGTTTTTCCGCTTAAGTGCATTTTCAACTCGTTGTGTAAATGTAAAGTCGTGTTAAGGCCAGAAAAGAGGGTCGGAGGAAGAGGGCTAAACGTCTTTATTCCCCTTCGAGAAAATGTATTCAATACAAACAAATCATATTAGGTAATGGCCCTCGAGTGTCAAAACGTCTTCTCGGTACTCCTTTTATCAACTCGAGGTTTTATTGCGCTCCCATATTCGACTCTCCACCCCTTTATGGTTAAAGAGAAAACCTCATCCCATTAGCTTCCCCTCAATAAAAGTATGAGTTAACTTTTCGGAAATTTTTTTTTCTTCTCTCTTTTGCCTTTCCAGGCCATTTCTGTAACAAGGAGTCCCTTTTGGTGGCTTTCTTTATCGCTAAAATCGTCCGAAGGCGGCTGAGTGTCTCCCCTTAAATTAGATTAGAGGTTATCGTATCAGACAAATCTAGGCCTTGTAAACCGTTATCCCTAGGGATTCCTTAAGAAAATCATCTTTTCTTCGCATTTTGGCGACCTTTTAGTCAAGTCTGCCTAGCCTCTCTAAAGTACTAGTTTTAAGAGCTTCCAACGAAAACTTCCTTAAAGAAAAGTAAGAATATAGGAGGGGAAGTATAAAGGATGGGAAGTGTAACGGAGGAGGAAGTATAAGGAGGGGAAGTATAACGGAGGCGGAGTATAAAGAAGGGGAAGTATAAAGGGGAGAAAGGAGGGGAAGTACTACGGAGGGGAAACATTAAGGAGGGGAAGTATAAGGGAGGGGAAAAATAAGAAGAGGGAAGTATAGGGTAGGGAGTATAACGAGGAGAAAGGGGAGGAAGTATAACGGAGGGGAAAATATAAAGGAAGGGAAGTATACGGGGGGGGGGAATATAAAGGAGGGGATGCATATAAAGGAGGAAGTAAAGGGAGGGATTTTTTTCCGAAAAAATTTCTTAGTTTTTTAATTTTTTTTCATTTTTTATTTTTTTTTATATTCCTATTCTTGATTTTTAGAGTTGATTTTTCGACCATTTTTTTAAGTATCCAGGTAGAAATAATGGGATTTTTGCCCATGGAAGGTCCCTCTCTTAGCGGGTGGAAGTATGAAATTTCTCCCTACTATAATGATGAATAATAAAAATGGTAATTAATATTTTTTTAACGACACCAACAATAATATTTTTTTACACCAAAAATTCGTAAAAAATATAAGAAGTAATTGGTGGAAATTTGGTGAAAATTGGACTAACGGTTAGGCTGCAGCGAATTTTTAAAATTTCAAACAGACATATCTCCGCCATTTTTTCGAAATTCAAAAATCGCCCTCGTTAGTTTCTTGTTCACCGAATAAAGAAAATTTGGTGAAAATCGGTTGAAAACTGTGGCCGTAAAGTGTTCCGGAAAAAAAAGACGACCGGCCGGCACCACATACAGAGTTGAGATCGGTAAAGATCAATATTCGATTTGACCCTCCGGGTCTGGAGACCCTTCCCCAAAAACCTTGTAATCCCCCTGTAAAACCCATCCCCAAATAACTTGTTTAAGGAAGTTAAAATCGTAGGCTTTTAACTTACGTTTTCGTACAAAACCCTCGTGTTTTGTAGTTTTGCCAACGTAATATCATTGTTTATCCCTATTTCTTTCAAACGAAGATCGATTTCATTTAAATCGATTTTTCATAGGTGTACTTCGAGGAAGTACACCAAGCGTCTGAATTCAAAAATGGAAAAATGAGTTTGCACATAGAGTATCGGGTGTACTTCAGGGAAGGACACCAACTATAAAGGGTTAATGAATTAAAATCGTAGGCGTTGAAGGCTGTTAGCAAAACTTCCGCCCACTCGACTTAAGCTCTTTACTCTAATTTTCGATCATCCTTAACCTTTACCTTGTAGATCTATTTCGGGGTCCATATTACGATCAATTTGGAAAATAATTTCAGTTGAAATACGTCAAATCGTGCTTTTGTTCAAGCCCGCATTAATTCCGTCGGAGGAAATCTCTTTGGGGGGTCCGTTCGCCTCGCTTTTCAACGAAAGCCTTCTCAAAGGGATTTTTGTACGAGGAGTTTAGCTTGTTATGCAATACTCCGGTTAACGGAGAATACGTTGAGCCAGCTTTTGCTCTGAAAGGAGGCCCTTACAGAAAAAATTCCTTCTTGAGAAACAAATAAAAGATGTCTTTAAAATGTGACTTTTTTTCGATCTCTCACAGCTTAAATTAATTAATTTTTTTTATGAAAACGTAAAGAGTGAAGTTTAATTTTGCTAATGATCGGAAGTAAAAAGAGCGGGCATTGAGGTGGATCCGAGCGAGACCTAAAACTGTTCAAATACCTCTCAGCCTCCCCTGGGATATTCGCATTACCTTAATTAACCCAAGCTTTGAACTCAGATTTGCACTTGACGAAGTTAGTCCCTCGGAGGGTGGCCTAAGCCGAGAATTTAACCGTCCGATTTAGCCGAGAATCGCGGTCAAATTAAACAGGTACCGCCTTTTTTAACGACATTTACTGACATAATCAGAAAATACCAAAATATTTTAGCGTACAAAAGGGAACTCCCTAAACTCGCCTCTTATCTCCCTTCCTTCCGCCCAAAAAAGGGGTGCCCATTAACAAAAAAAGCATGAAAATTCCTTCTATCCAAGAAATTCTTTAAATTTAAATAATTTTTCTGTAGAGAAAAAAAAATGTAAGTATGGAAATATAATTTTTTTTCTTTCCTTTTTAGAACCCTATCTGAATACCTGGTCCTAGGGGAAACATCTAAGAAGCTACAATTCACAATTATTATATTTATAAAACCCCCGAGATCTTGGCCCTCTTTGTAAATTTTCCGCCCTTATTTTTTTCTAATAAAAATTCTTCTTTCTCATACAGAGTAGAAATTTTTTTTTGTCCTTATTTCATGTTTATAATTTTAAACGAAGGGGTTGGCATGACTGCTTAAGATCACTTATCAATTTTCCTCTGAGGAGTCTGGATGGCCCTCTTGAATATGGCGGGTAATACAATAATATGTCTTTGAGAAAGTTAAAAAATGGAAGAGTATACGTGTCGACATAATGCAGTTCGCCATAATGCATTTGCCCATTAAAATACCATCGCGAGTGCACCATAAAAGTCTGCAATTCAACATTAAGGAAATAGTCGAAACGTTCAGAAATCGTGATATCAGAAATCAGAATAAAATATCAGAAATCGTGAGCTAACATTCACCATAAAAAGTCTGCAACTCAACATTAAGGAAATAGTCGAAAGCGTTCACCATAATGCATTTGAACATAATCTCACCATAAAGAAGAGATTTAACACTTGTCGTTTCGACAAAAAAATTGTAGTTCCAACATAACGCAGTAGAACATAGAGAAACTTTCATTTTAAAGAACTTGTCGTTTCGACATAAAATTGTTTCTGTGGTTTGGGCATAATACATCTCACCACAAGCTAGAAGTTTTAAACGCGATTATGGCGAAACGACCAAAACCTTAAAACTTGACAGTTCACCATAATGCAATTCGCACATCCTCGCTAGAGTAAAACAAATAACTCTCTTGTGTCATAAAACGAGCTGATCCCATTGGCTGCTTGCTCTTTCTAGTTTATGGTGAGATGCATTATGCCCAAACGACAGAAACAGTATTATGGCGAAACAACAATTTTAAAGAGAGGCTTTTATGATGAGAAGCGTCATGATGACTTGCACTTTTTTTTATGTCGACTTGCATTTATTGAAAAAGTCGTTTATGGCGAAACGCTTTTTGCAGTAATCCATTATGCACAAAATTTTTGAACTTTTGAGAACACGCATTATGGTGAACTACAGATTTTTATTTAGAAATGTAGATTTTTTATGTTCAACTGCTTTAGGATGAAATGCGTTATGTTGAACCTCCAAATGGAAGTGTAGAGAAAATTTAAGGCTTGTCATGTTTTTAAAAAGCCGAATTTAAATTCCGATCACGAAAACGGGAAATGTTCGCTTAAATTTTTGAACCGGTTGAGGGGAGGAAATTGGCCATAACCCTAGTCTATTTTACGATCGGTCAACTAGGAAAAGTCGGACGCATTCGACCTGTAAGTTGACGAGTCAATCTTGATAAGAGCCCAGGCGCTAATCAAAGGTCCAGGATGATGCCGATCAATCTCACTTAAAAGCCGAGCCCAAAAAGCCGACACTTAACTCTTTTTCACCGCATTTAATTCAATCCCCAAAAAAAATGTTTAAGTATCTTAAATTTTATAGCGAGCTTTTAACTTTTTAAACGTTTTAAAAGCGCCATAATCTAAAACGGGTGAATAAATCAGTTTTGACTTTAACCGCTGGAAAATCTCAGGGAGAGTTTTGATGTATCGGCGGAAGGTGTGTTGTGACAAGGAGCATCTGCTTTAGCCACAATAGATGTCACCTTTGTTCATTAGGGGTCTAAAGAACATTTTTGGGACATCCTTCTTCAAAAGACCCTTATGGTAGTTTCAAGTAGTCTTTAGCTCGGAAAAAAAACCACACCTGCCTGTTTTTGGCGGAGATTTTTTGAAAAAGCAAAGGATTCTCTAACGGCGCGATTATTCACAGAATGGCTTCATTTACACGGTTTCGCAGTAAAATGATAATAGTCATCAACTATAATTACGTTTTAAAATAATTAGAGTTTTCAAATAATTTTGAGCTATTCTGATAGACGCCAAATCTGCTGATGCCATCTTTCTTTCGCCAAAAGAACTGCTGGACCAATCTTCCAGATCTACCGAGGAAGCTCTAGGATAGATGAAACGTATTAACTGGTATCAAGAAATTATAACCACTATTTTCGAGATGCAGATTTTCAGCTAAAAAAGATGTTAGATTTTAGGCGAATAGTCATTAGAAAATTAATTTTTGAGGATATTTTGAAACATTTTGATTTATATGGTATTTGGTGGGTTTGGATTTTTAAGTTAAAGCAGGTAGGATCTGCGGTTTTCGGTCTAAAGGTAGAAAACCCATGTTTTGATTCCGGAGAATAAAAGGAGACCTTGACTTATAGGTTTGGACGGGGAGGTTGGAAGAGGGCAGGAGATCAAACGGAATTTGTACCTCGACTCTAGTTCTCTTTATTCTTTTTGTCCCCGCTGGGAGAGGACCCCTTTTTACAAATCTGTACCCCCATCGTGTACTTTTGTACGGGATCGCCACCTTTGTCCTCTCCCTTGATTTACGGGCGTGGATGTTTGGAAACATCCGAACCACCCGTGACCGTCCGCAATCCATTTCGAAACGCCCTGTTTTCAACGCATCTGCCCCCGTTTATCGCCTACCACATATCAAATAAAATACACCGAATCTAAAAATAATTTTTTGTAAATTCTCCCTTCTCCGATATTAAATGAATATTTAAAAATTCGTTTCGCTGACGAAGTGTTAGACAGAGAGGGAAGATGCCTAAAATTACTTTCCTATATTTGAGCTCTAAAAATAGTCGAATAATTTTTTTAAAAAGCTAGCTCTCGTTATTTTGGTAATGTCGAGGCGGCCTTGCGAGCAGTTTTTCCGAAAAAGATTTCATTTGGAAAATGGAAAGCTTATTTTCGACTAAAACATTTTTCCAAAAACCACTAGCCATTTTGTCGGTTTTGAGGAGCTCTTTCCAAAAATATATATAAGAAAATCCGATGAATAGTTTCGTTGTAATTCTTTTACAAAGATTTGGAGGAAAAATGCCCGCGCGCTTATGAAGGAGTTAAAAGTACTGGTTTGAAGAGCTTCCAACGAAAACTTCCTTAAAGAGAAGTAACAATATAATTGGCAATTTTTTACGCCGAAAATTCGTAAAACTTATAAGGATTCTTTGTTGAAAATTTGGTGAAAATCGGACCAACTGTTCAGCCGCAGCGAATTTTTTTAAAATTTCAAACAGACATATCTCCGCCATTTTTCGAAATGCAAAAATCGCCCTGGTTCACCGGCTAAAGAAATTTGTGTGAAAATTTGGTGAAAATCGGATGAAAACTGTGGCCGTAAAGTGTTCCGGAAAAAAACGCTACGGACGGCCGGCACCACAGACAAAGTTGAGATCGGTAAAGATTAATATTCGATTTGACCCTCTGGGGTCTGGAAGACCCTTCCCCAAAAACCCGATGTCGAGGGTATCGCAATAACTTCTTCAAGGAAGTTAAAAGGATCCCTTCTCAAGGTCATTTCAGTTTTTTCTTAGCTCCATTTTCCTCAAGTGTCGATTTTTCAAAACTCCATGGGCAGTTCATTATTATTTATATTTTGATCAATAGTATTGGCAATTAATTAGCTTAAAAAAGGTCAAATTTTTCACCTAATATTTATTTAGATATCCATTTGTTCTCATTTATCAGATACAAGACATGCACACGTTGGACGCAAAGAGCGCACGGGGTTTGCATATTGCAGTCGGACTGAGTTATAACGAACAAGTCATGGCGAATAAATAATGCAGATAATATTCAGGCTCGGGAGCTCTGTGTTCGGCCTCACGCTCTCAACGACCTCTTCCTCACGATCCGCTCAGATTGTTATTTGAATATCACTATAACAAGGGGACGTCCATTTGAGAAAAGAGACGTAGCACCCGCTCTCGTTTATTAAGTACAGTAGTCGCCGCTTAATGTGATCACGGTTAATGTTATCAACCGGATAGTGTGATCAAAATGGCCTGGAACGGGACCAATCTATTCTTTTGCATTATAATTTTTCCGTTTATTGTGATCAAAATTCGCTTTATGTGATCACCAAATCTCGAAAAGAAAAAAAAATTAAATAAAAAAGGTTGAGAAAGAGAGTAATCATGTCAAAGAAAAATAAAGTTGAAAACATAAGCGAAATAATAATTACGAGGGGGTATTTTAGCTGAAATTATGACAGGTGATGATTTATTTTCGATCGTTTCAAAATGTAACAAACCCCCCCTTCATAAATTTGATTTTCTAAGCTTCTTATTTTCTTCTAATTTTTTGTTTTGTTTTATTTTTTGAAAACGAATGCTAAAAGATCCTTAAAAGTACATACATAGAATTTTACATGTTAAACCCTATCCTCGCCATCTTCGCTTATTATTATCAGTCGTTTAATGTTATCATTTAGTGTTGGGCCCAAGGTGATCACATTAAGCGGCGTCTACTGTATATCGAAAACTTCATTTTGCGAAGAAAAAGTCGGACTTTTTTCTCATTCAAAATATTCTGAATGAAGGGTGACATCGAAAAGACCTTGCCCCAGGTAAGTTTTAAACACCTGCGGCTTTTCTTGCCCATCCGGCTTAAGTACTTTACAGGACCACCTACGGTTCAAAAGTATTGTGCCGAGACTTTTTTTCTTTCTTCCTTTTTATTGCTCCTACCGAAGAAAAATATGGATTCCCGATTCGAGATGTCCATCAAAACGCCTTTTTTTTTTCCTTTCGGAGTTCCCAAATTTCAAACTTCCATAATTTTGCATAAACTTCGTCAATATTGGAGGATATCCATCTTAATTCCAAATATGGCTCAGAGAGGGCGCCTAAAGCCCTCATTTTGTAGAGTACATGTTCATAAGGGAATATTGTGTATTTATGCTATACTCAAGCTAATTACTTACTTAAAGCGTCTGGAATAATCTAGTCGAGCAATATCAACTATTAGTGCTGCCGACAATTAAGGGAATTGGAAACCCGTGCTTTACAAATAGGGTTTGCAAAGGAATAAACCTATTTTTGTCCCACTATTTGTAAATATTTGTCATATTCTAATCTTATTGTTGTGATTTTGGATAAAGGACACAAAACTGTATTCTCCGCTGAAGTATTCTTTTGTCATTTGGGTTTCTTCAAGGGAAAAGGGCTTAGAAATCTGCGGATTATCTTTTGAGCATCTGTCTAAACTGTTTATTTTTCACGAGACGAATTTTTTTTCCTTTCTTCCTTTCATTTAGGAGGAGAAATAATTTTTTCGAGAGTAAACACACGAGATGGGAGTAAACAATGGGCCTGAGGTCGCTCCGAAGATAATTACAGGGAAGGAGAATCATAACTCTTGTTTTGGCGGACGGATGCCCACCCACCGGCTTCATCGTTATCAGCTTCAGGAAAAAAAAGATTCTAGAAGAACTGAAATAATTTTATAATTTCTAATTAAGGAGCCCGAATATATGAATTCTAAGTTAGCTATAATTAGAAGTTAACTTCCCCCTTCGTTCGTCAGCCAGAGATGGATTCACTACTGTATGGTCCTTTTATCAAAATTTTGAAAAATAAGAGTTCCTACCGCAGTTTGAAACTGGTTTGCAACTCCTGGAGCATGCGCAGAAGGATTTACACGTCAAATCTGAGTCTTCTGACGTCAACTTTGACGTCCAAATCCTTCTGGCATACTCCAGTAGCTTCAAACTGCGGTTGGAACATAGCTATTATTCCAAGACATTTTATTCTTCGGCCTAAAAGAAAAGGCTTAAATATTGTTATTTTCGGGCCAAACGAGCCCAGTGTGGAGACCCTAGAGCATCCTGATCGAATTCTGGTATATAAGGAAGTTTTTGATTTTTTCGTTCCCATGGGAAGAATCTCAGTTCAAGTTTCCTTCAAAAGTTTATGTTAGAAGCTAATATTACTTTTATGACTTTATGTTCTTCAGTTTGAAACTGTTTTGCAACTCCTGGAGCATGCGCAGAATGATTCGCACGTCAAGACGACGACGACTTCAGATTTGACGGACAAACGATATTTGATCGACGTCAACATGGACGTCCAAATCCTTCTGCGCATACTCCAGTAGTTTCAAACTGCGGTTGGAACAAAGGTGTTTCAAGAAATTTTATTCTTCTAAAAGAAAAGGCTTAAATATCGTGATTATCGTGGCAAAATGCCTAGTGTGGAGCCCTAGAGCATCCTGATCGAATTCTGGTATATTAGGAAGTTTTTCATTTTTCGTTCCCATGGGAAGAATCTCAGTTCAATTTTACTTCAAAAGCTTATGTTAGAAGCTAATATTACTTTATGACTTTATGTTCTTTTTTAATTACTGGTTTTGACGATTTTGACTTGGAGTATAGATTATCAGAAATCATCAGAGCAATATATCTTTTAAAAAATCATTTTTAAATAATACACAACTCCAAATTTTTCGTGAATGATAAAAGATGGACGAGCGCCCATTTTATACAAAGGGAGTTGTTAAATAAACGGTAAAAAAAATAGCATAAATCAATGGCTCATCACTGATTAGAGGCCATATTCAATAACTACTATACGAAAGCATAATATCAAGATGTTCGGATAAGCCCGAAACGATAGACGTTAACCCTACTATCAACCGGTGATGAATATCTTCATGATTGTAAAATAGGTAAACGTTAAGCTTATCCGGATAAAAAAATGTTTTATGCACATAAAAGGGTATTCTCGTGTTAAAGGCATTGTGAAGCTCGTGAAAAGAACACTTGTCAGTTTTCTCTTCAATTTGATTCAAAGCCATAATGGCTTATATGATAGGAAACATGCATTAGCGACTTTTGTTCAGGGTAATAGCTACGATGATAGAGATAGAAAAATAGTGATTTCAAAATAATTAGGATGGACTGTTACTAAATAGCGGCCTTCTTGTGCTGCTGAAGCTGCACAAGGTGCAGCTGAAGGTGCAGCTGAAGGTGCTGAAGGTGCAGCTGAAGGTGCTGAAGGTGCTCTCGAAGCTGCAGCTGAAGGTGCTCTCGAAGCTGCAGCTGAAAGTGCAGCTGAAGTTGCTGAAGGTGCTCTCGAAGCTGCAGCTGAAGGTGCTCTCGAAGCTGCAGCTGAAAGTGCAGCTGAAGGTGCTGAAGGTGCTCTCGAAGCTGCAGCTGAAGGTGCTCTCGAAGCTGCAGCTGAAGGTGCTCTCGAAGCTGCAGCTGAAAGTGCAGCTGAAGGTGCTGAAGGTGCTCTCGAAGCTGCAGCTGAAGGTGCTCTCGAAGCTGCAGCTGAAGGTGCTCTCGAAGCTGCAGCTGAAAGTGCAGCTGAAAGTGCAGCTGAAGGTGCTGAAGGTGCTCTCGAAGCTGCAGCTGAAGGTGCTCTCGAAGCTGCAGCTGAAGGTGCTCTCGAAGCTGCAGCTGAAGGTGCTCTCGAAGCTGCAGCTGAAAGTGCAGCTGAAGTGCTGAAGGTGCTCTCGAAGCTGCAGCTGAAGGTGCTGAAGGTGCTCTCGAAGCTGCAGCTGAAGGTGCTGAAGGTGCTCTCAAAGCTGCAGCTGAAGGTGCTGAAGGTGCTCTCGAAGCTGCAGCTGAAGGTGCTGAAGGTGCAGCTGAAGGTGCTCTCGAAGCTGAGCTCTTGTGAGACTGGGGGATAAGTACTCGTATATTCCTTCTTGTTTTATTTTTGATTGAAGTTGACTTTGGTTCAGGGTAATAGCTACGATGATAGATAGAAATACTGAGTTCAAAATAATTAGGATGGACTGTTACTAAATAGCGGCCTGTTACTAAATAGCGGCTGCACAAGGTGCAGCTGACGGTGCTGAAGGTGCTCTCGAAGCTGCAGCTGAAAGTGCAGCTGAAAGTGCAGCTGAAGGTGCTGAAGGTGCTGAAGGTGCTCTCGAAGCTGCAGCTGAAGGTGCTCTCGAAGCTGCAGCTGAAGGTGCTGAAGGTGCAGCTGAAGGTGCTCTCGAAGCTGAGCTCTTGTGAGACTGGGGGATAAGTACTCGTATATTCCTTCTTGTTTTATTTTTGATTGAAGTTTGACTTTGGTTCAGGGTAATAGCTACGATGATAGAGATAGAAATACTGAGTTCAAAATAATTAGGATGGACTGTTACTAAATAGCGGCCTTCTTGTGCTGCTGAAGCTGCACAAGGTGCAGCTGACGGTGCTGAAGGTGCTCTCGAAGCTGCAGCTGAAGTGCAGCTGAAGGTGCTGAAGGTGCTCTCGAAGCTGCAGCTGAAAGTGCAGCTGAAAGTGCAGCTGAAGGTGCTGAAGGTGCTCTCGAAGCTGCAGCTGAAGGTGCTGAAGGTGCTCTCGAAGCTGCAGCTGAAGGTGCTGAAGGTACTCTCGAAGCTGCAGCTGAAGGTGCTCTCGAAGGTGCAGCTGAAGGTGCTGCAGCTGAAGGTGCTGAAGGTGCAGCTGAAGGTGCTCTCGAAGCTGAGCTCTTGTGAGACTGGGGGATAAGTATATTATACTTCTTGTTTAATTTTGATTGAAGTAATTTTCCACCCTTATTGTTTATAAAGTGGGAAACTAATCAGGAGGAAAGGTTGTGATCCTAGGGGGTGAAGGCATTTTAGGCTGAGAAGGTCAGAAAACGGAATGAAAGAGGTTGGGTTTGGAGACAACCCCTCTGGCAAGGTACAAATTAGAAGCATGCGTCTTTAAACTTGTCTCAGCATCATTAATCCGGTGCCTACGGGGCCGTGTCAATTGCTCCGGCGATCCCGAAGACACTACAAATTAAATTAAACTGTTTTCTTCCTCGAAATTCACACCGGGTGTGGAGAGGATCTAATTTGGCGGCTTTTCTCCACGGACCCGCGTAAATGAGCGAACCGCAAATTGAGTCTCTAAAAGCCCTTGAATATTTCCCTTCCACCGAGGAAAAACAATGCAAAATGAAAAAAAAAAACGATAAACACGAAATGAGAAATCTTGAAAATTGCAATCGTTTTTCTACTTCATTATTTTTCTTTTGATGTTCCGAGGTCTCTAATGATCTTCCTGGGATCCATTTGAGGTCAGTCTGCGAACCAGATGTATTTCGTTTACCGGCGTTTTCCAATTTGTAGAACGTCAGCTTGTCAGATGGCCCTAATCTTCCATTATGTTTAATCATCAGTTGCACTTGCCACGTGTGTTCCCCCAACATATGCCCACCTACCATCAAACTTTAATTTTATTTGGCAATCTCAAATGGAATCTTCAATAATCTTTAATAACGAGGTCGTTGACAAAATTTTAAGAAAGAAAAGGAAGAAAATGTGGGGCCTTTTAAGATCCCCGATGATACTGGAAAATGGCATCCTGATAACCGCGAGAAAAAATAATAACCGGCTTTATCTGGAATTCCCATTAGGGAGCTGAGTATAAATATTTGTAGTATATTTGGTGGAGGGTTTGTAGGGTGTTATTAGGAGTGGATGCGAGTGGGCGGAGGAAGGCAATAAGGAAAGATCCTCCACCCCTCCGGCCTAATCATCAACTACCCTTGTTAACCGAGCCAACCCTCGAGAAAAAGAAAAGAAAAAACGGTCGAGAAAAAAAATTACTTTTCAACCTCTCGACGTTTTTTTCATCCCCATAAATTGGGCGTTTCCTTTGTTTAGGAGAGATATATTAAGCCATCTGAAGGGTAATTTCATAGGAATCACTATTATGAATTCCTTAAAAAGGTTATTTTTAACCGGACCACCATGTTTTCACTAAAAAATTTTTAGCCCCTCGGTTTTACGTTTTCAGTAATGGGTCTACGTGAGCTACCAGGGTCATAATGACCCCGATGCTTATATATCAGTGCCTGGTGATAGTTTTAACTTCCTTAAAGAAGTTATTGTGATACCCTCCACGTCGGGTTTTTGGGAATGGGTCTTCTAGACCCCACAGGTTTCAATCGAATATGGATCTACACCGATCTCAAATTTGTCTGTGGTGCCGGCCGTCCGTCCGTACCATTTTTTTCCTGAACACTTTACGGCCACAGTTTTCATCCAATTTTCACACAAATTTCTTTAGCCGGTGAAGAAGAATGTAAAGAGGGCGATTTTTGAATTTCGAAAAAATGGCGGAGATACCATATCTGTTTGAAATTTTAAAAAATTCGCTGCGGCCGAACCGTTTATCCGATTTTCGCCAAATTTTCACTAATTACTCCTTATATTTTTTAAGAATTTTCGGTGTAAAAAATTGCCACTTGTTAATTATAAATTTTTTTTAGTAGGGAGAAATTTCATATTTCTACCCATTACGAGAGGCACATCCCTAGGCCAAAGAGCCCATTATTTCTACCTTGACACTTCAAAAAATTTTCGAAAAAATGAACTTAACAATTTTTTCAAAAAAAAAAAAAAAAAAAAATGCAAAATAAAGGAAAACCCAGAAAATTTTAGAACAAAAAGAACTTGAGAAATTTTTCGAAAAAAAAAAAAAAAAAAACTTGGAAAATTTTTCGAAAAAAAATTAAAACTTGACCCTTCCTTATTCTTCCTCTCCTTTATACTTCCCCCTTCTTTATACTTTCTTTCCCTTATACTTCCCCTCCTATATACTCCCCCGTCCCATATACATCCCTCTCCTATATTGTTACTTCTCTTTGAGGAAGTTTTTGTTGGAAGCTCTTCAAACAAGTACTTTAACCTGCTTTGCTTAGTTATTGTGTAGTTTGCACGTAGTAGCATGGACTGTGTGCAAAGGGTCTTCCTTATCCCGTTTTTCTCTAACTCTCAACCAAACTTCTGTCCTTCAGATCATCCAATTTGGTGAAATAGAGTACAAGAAATTGGAAGGAACATTTTTTTTTTGTTCAGAAAAAAGGGGTCTGCTAATGCCACCTTGATTGAGAACTTCAAATATTGTGACCGCAAGGTTGTTTGTACAAGAGTTCGAAAAAAAGAAGAAGACAAGATAATCGGTCCAGATTATAGTTTGTGCAGGTGGTTCCGTGCCTCGTTACTCGAATGACTCACAAAATTGTTTTCCTTCAACCCTCAACGTCGTCACCCTCGACCTCTCGAAATTGATTCTTCATTTTCAAAATCCACGGCCGCCGCCGACGATAAATTCATCACCGGACTCCCTCCGATTAATCTTCTTTACCCCCTCGGCTAATAAATCACATAACGTTAATTGGTGGACGGTGCACTTAAAATGGCCACAGGCCACCATTTACCAGACAGTATATAAAGACATTTATTATAACATTGTCGTGTTGAAACGTCCGAATAAATTGCATCTATGATTTACATGATTTATTCGAGATAAAATACTATTTCTCATACTCCTTTATATTAAAAATCCCAGAATTTCTCACTGCTTCTCTTCCAAATCCAATTATGCTAATTTTCATTTGTATAATGTTCGTTAAAGTAGATAATCATTCATGTTTATTTAAAATAAGCTTCTCTAATCTTTTCATATTAATTATCTTGTTTGCGAATATTTTGCAATTAAAAAATAATTTTTTAATGTAACCTTAAAATTTTTTTTTTGAAATGTAAATTTTTGTTCAAGTTCCGAGTAGTTAAAAATCTTAATCACATTATAAACTTCTTTGAAGAAGTTATCGTTTTATTTTTTTTTTTTTTATGATAGGGGACAATGGTCAAGAATGATATTTTTGCTATTAAAAGTTACAGAGGGAGAAAGAATGAAAAAAACGGATATTCCACGACCGGTTTCGGCGTATACGCCGAATATAATCTAATGAAGTCAAGTAAAAAGTGTAGAATGAAAAATAAGGAAATAGTCCACCTGATGAGGCGTATTATGCCGAAACCGGTCGTGGAATATCCGTTTTTTTCATTCTTTCTCCCTCTGTAACTTTTAATAGCAACAAATACACCTTCCCTATTTGCGCGATTACGCATAAGCCAAAACCTTGTAGTAAAAAAATGATATTTTTTTTGACAATTTTCCAGAAAATCGTATATTTTTTATGATTTTCCTAAAATCGTATATTTTTTATGATTTTCCCAAATCGTATATAGAAAATGTATTTTTTAAATTTAATGATTTTGTCAAAAATATGGGGTGCCTACATCTCGTCCTAAAGTATTCTCGTCCTAAACTTAATAGAAAATTACTGGTTTGGAGGTGGCCAAGAAGGAACTTCCTTAAACAGAAGGAACAGTATAGGAGGGGAAGTATTAAGGAGGAGAAGTATAACGAGGGGAAGTAAAAGAGGAGTATAACGGAGGGGAAAGTTTTTTTTTTTTTCAAAAATTTTTAGTTTTATTTTTTTTAAATTTGCAGTTTTTTTCTTTTTTTTCCAAAAATTTTTTAAGTTTTTTCGAAAATTTTGCGAAGTATCAAGGTAGAAATAATGGGATTTTTGCCCAAGAGAGGTCCCTCTCGTAATGCGTGGAAGTATGAAATTTCTCCCTACTAAAATGTAATGTCGTCCTAACAGGCTACGCCCCTTTTTTTGGTCGAGATGAGATTACGACGAGATGAATTAGGACGAGATGATATTAGGCCGAGATGACATTCGGATAAGTGGATATCAATTTTTATACAATTATTATTTAAATGTTATACTTTATTAAAATAGATGTCATCTTGTCCTAAAAATATCAGTAAAATAAATATTCGTAAAAATTAAATCAAATGTAATCTCATCCGAAAGTATTCTCGTCCTACAGTCATCTCGTCCTAAAACTAAAGCACAAAAAACATTTTTATTGCTGCGTCGGAGGAATGCGGCAGCGCGCCACCCCCAAGTTTTGAACTCCTTTTTGGCGTACCGAGCTCATCATGCGTCCTAGGGCCGCCATCCTTGCGAGAGGAAAAAAATTAACTCCCTTGTGTCATAAAATGAGCTGATTCTCGCGAGAGGAAAAAAATTAACTCCCTTATGTCATCAAATGCGATGATATCGCCTAGGTCTTTGATACTGGTACGCACAC
Source organism: Orius insidiosus (assembly GCA_014119065.1). NCBI lineage: Eukaryota > Metazoa > Arthropoda > Insecta > Hemiptera > Anthocoridae > Orius > Orius insidiosus. Next base: position 46,373 of record JACGAQ010000781.1, read on the forward strand.
CCTGTAGGCCCTGGGACGGATGATTAGCACACGGTACTCCCATAAAGGAGTTTAAACCTTGCTGGTGGAACGCAGCCGCATTCCTCCGACGCAGCAATAAACGGTTTTTTTGTGCGTTAGTTTTAGGACGAGATGTCATTAGGAAGAGATTACAATTGATTTAATTTTTACTAATATTAATTTTACAGATATTTTTAGGACGAGATGATTGAATAAAGTATTGAAATAATTGGATAAAAATTGAAATCCACTTGTCCGAATGTCATCTCGTCCTAAAACGGGGCGTAGCCTGTTAGGACGAGATTATGACGAGATGTTTGCCCCAAAATATGTATATTGCATGATTTTTGGAGAAAATCTAACATTTTGGTTTTAGATCTTTTGAGAAAATTGTAATTTTTTCATTGAATTTTTGAGATAATCGTTAATTTAGGAAAAGAGTCTTGAAAGGAGGCTGCGTCGTGGATTTTTTATTTGAAGTAATAAAATGTTGATTTAGTTTGACCCGAAGATTAAATGTTCTTGAGGCTACTTCACGAAACTTGTCGCGTCTCTTGTGAAACAAGATTCGAGGCACGTGCCTTGAGAAAAAAGGGGTCGGGGGCGAAAAAAAAGTAGATCTCATATACTCTAGTGAAATATTAATACGATTATTATTAGCTTATTGAGGGTGAAACCGGAGGATTGGATAGGACCATGAATTGACCCTTGAATAATATAACGTGAGCACCCTGTATAGTACCCTGTGGGAACAACATCACCCCCTTCGACTTTTCCAAAAACTCACTTCAATCCCCTTCCCTGATCCTTTACTCCCTTTTAATCCTATTAAATTCTTCCGTGCACGTTAAGGATACATCGGGTTACGTAATGGAATCTAACCTAAATTTACTTAAAGCTTTTAAATCGAACGGTCCGGGCTGGTTGATGGTTTAATTAAAAAGGGAGGGAAATCGTCCGAAAAAAAAGTTCTCCTTTAGAACAATATCCTTCTAAATCCACAGAAAAAATTTAAATTAATAGACAGTTTCAGGGAATCGTGGTTTGCCCTTCGCGGATACGACTCACAAAACTGGATCTTCTCGTTGAGGCTTTATATCCCAGTTCCGACTCAGTTAATTCACAATGTTCTCACTAGAGCTAATTCATGAATCGAAACATGGTTTTTCTGATTAACTATAACAGCACATAGGAATTACCTATCCCCAAAACGTTCCCGCCAATTTTCACTTAGCGTGAATATAAAGTTTCCTTGATAATTTTTTAATTTTAACTTCCAAATCCTTCCAAAAAGTGCAACGAGATATCAAAATACCTTCGTAAAATATAACCTTACGTTTATTCGGAGTCGGGACGTGAGTCGTTAACGTATACCACTCAGCTGAATCGTAGAACTATAACTAGAACTGTAACAGCTCATGACGTATACGACTCAGCTGAGTCGGATCGTATAACGATTCCGACTCGTTCTTATGTCCTTGGGTGAGTCGGATACGGGAAGGGCAAATTACGATTCCCAGAACCTCTCTGGGGGCACATATCTCATCTGAAAGTATTCTCGTCCTAAAACTAACGCACAGAAGAACTGTCCATTGCTGCGTCGGAGGAATGCGGCAGCGCTCCACCCGAGCAAGTTAAAGAAGTCCTTTTTGGGCGTTGCGAGGATCAGCTCGTTTTATGACACAAGGGGTTAGTTTTTTTTCCCCTTGCGAGGATGTGCTTACCCCGCCAAAAAAGAAGTTAGAACTAGCTGGGGTGGCGCGCTGCCGCATTCCTCCGACGCAGCAATGAAAAGGTTTTTTGTGCGTTAGTTTTAGGACGAGGATGAGCGTACATTTGATTTAATCTTAACTAATTTTTTTTACAGGAATTTTTAAAACGAGATGACAGTAAGTAGGACGAGAATACTTTTAGACTAGTTATAGGCATTCAAACTCTCCAATAACACAATTATTTGGCGCTATTCGTCCTTTATGTTAAAATATAATTAACTTTTTTTTTTGTTAACATCTGCCTAGGCACATAAGTTACGAATAGTTTAAGGGGAAAAAACTATTTCGATGTTAATGAAACTTTTTAGAATTCGTAATCATGCAACATTTTTTTTAAATGAAAAGGGCCTTTTTTTACGAAGAACGGTTTTACCTCAAGGTACCTTCTTCACCTGTCTAGGCGGCAAAAGTCAATAGAGAAGAAAAAAATTGAGAATTTATGCAAACAAGTTAATTAATTTGAGCATAAAATATTGATTTAATAAATCAAATAGAAAGTCGATGAACAATATTGCTGAGGGAGTTTTTTCGCCATTTATAAATCATTATGGAAAGTTTGTAAATTGGCTTGACGACAGGTGGAAACATCTTGTTTTGAAAGAGGACCATAAACTACGAGGCTAATTGCGGTATGATCGCGATATCACGAGGTTTGCTCATGAGATATGTGCTGAATGAAAAAGAAAAAAGATTGGGCCGCGATGGGAAAGTGGTCTTGAATAAATCACGTCGGCCATGGTGAAGGGAGATGACCATCTTTATTAGCCATTGTCCAAACTGAGCAATTAGGGAGGGGCGATGTTGACCCGACAGCTTCGCGATAAGAATCTTCGGGAATCGTTCCTTTTTCAAGACCTACCCCTATGCGTTCGTTTATACTCGATATCCTTTTGATACGCGCCCACATAATTGAATCGACCTCCGACTTCTCCAAAATCTTCCCCCTTCTTATCAAAAATTCACCTTCAATCCTGTGACTTTTTTAAAAGAAAAGGCTACATAATAAAATTTTCCCCTCTATATTTTTTTTTGTTTAAAAACTGTACACAATGCAGAATGTAATTTGCGCGCAATCAGCTGTAATGAAGGGAGAAAAGCAATTGTGTTCTTTTCCTAGGGTCTTAAATAATGCGTATCTTGATTAAAACTCATTCAAAGATACATTTTTTTGACCCCTAGTAAGTTCATAAAAAATTACAACCTAAAATTTCAGGAGTGTAGAGCAACTAGCAGGAGTTCCTGTGTAGTAGACTCTATTTTCCTCATTCATTTTGAACTAAAAACCCTTATTTCATCTTTTTTTCTATCCAAAATTTACTGAGATTTGGGTAAAACGATAAATATTAGCCTGAGGCTCATAGATTTGGAGAAGAAAACCATTAGAAACTAAGATTTAACCCAAATCTTAACTAAAAACCCTTATTTCATATTTTTTTCTATCCAAAATTTACTGAGATTTGGGTAAAAACGCTAACTTTCAGCCTGAGGCTCATAGATTTGGAGAAGAAAACCATTAGAAACTAAGATTTAACCCAAATCTTAACTAAAAACCCTTATTTCATCTTTTTTTCTATCCAAAGTTTACTGAGATTTGGCTAAAAACGATAAATATTAGCCTGAGGCTCATAGATTTGGAGAAGAAAACCATTAGAAACTAAGATTTAACCCAAATCTTAACTAAAAACCCTTATTTCATATTTTTTTCTATCCAAAATTTACTGAGATTTGGGTAAAAACGCTAACTTTAGCCTGAGGCTCATAGATTTGGAGAAGAAAACCATTAGAAACTAAGATTTAACCCAAATCTTAACTAAAAACCCTTATTTCATCTTTTTTTCTATCCAAAGTTTACTGAGATTTGGGTAAAAACGCTAACTTTTAGCCTGAGGCTCATAGATTTGGAGAAGAAAACCATTAGAAACTAAGATTTAACCCAAATCTTAACTAAAAACCCTTATTTCATCTTTTTTTCTATCCAAATTTACTGAGATTTGGGTAAAAACGCTAACTTTTAGCCTGAGGCTCATAGATTTGGAGAAGAAAACCATTAGAAACTAATATTTAACCCAAATCTTAACTAAAAACCCTTATTTCATCTTTTTTCTATCCAAAGTTTACTGAGATTTGGGTAAACGCTAACTTTTAGCCTGAGGCTCATAGATTTGGAGAAGAAAACCATTAGAAACTAAGATTTAACCCAAATCTTAACTAAAAACCCTTATTTCATCTTTTTTTCTATCCAAAATTTACTGATATTTGGGTAAAAACGCTAAATTTTAGCCTGAGGCTCATAGATTTGGAGAAGAAAACCATTAGAAACTAAGATTTAACCCAAATCTTAACTAAAAACCGTTATTTCATCTTTTTTTCTATCCAAAATTTACTGAGATTTGGGTAAAAACGCTAACTTTTAGCCTGAGGCTCATAGATTTGGAGAAGAAAACCATTAGAAACTAAGATTTAACCCAAATCTTAACTAAAAACCGTTATTTCATCTTTTTTTCTATCCAAAGTTTACTGAGATTTGGGTAAAAACGCTAACTTTTAGCCTGAGGCTCATAGATTTGGAGAAGAAAACCATTAGAAATAAGATTAACCCAAATCTTAACTAAAAAACCCTTATTTCATCATTTTTTCCCACCTAAATTTACTGATATTTGAGTAAAAACGCTAAATTTAACCTGAGGCTCATAATTTGGAGAAGAAAACCATTTTCTAAGATTTATAACCCAAATCTTAGAAAACTGGAATAAAGTCTTCTGGGAATATACATTTGAGATGCTTATTTGTTACCTACGTGTCTAATGTTTGCATCAATCTTCCTTAAAGTTGACAAAGTGATGAATGCTTGAGTTTTCTGATAGGAAGAGATAATAAATCTTAACATTTGAACATGATGGAAAAAAAAATTCAGTCATTTCATTATGTATAAAATATAAAAATCACATCAATGGTCTTTTAGGATAAGGATCCAATGTAGAAAAAAAAGAATATGGGATGAAAAAAAAGACACGATCCGGTAGTAAAGGTAAGACGGTCCGGAAAATGGGATATTCCCTAGTAGCTTTTATGGAAGTCGGATTTCGTATTATTTAATAATAAGAAGTTGAGGTGTTTTCCCTGTTTTCGAGAATTTCACTTTCCTTTTACGCGCGGTTTTATCTTGTTTGGGGTTTCGTGAAGAATATTCCGACTCGTGAGATCTTTTTTTTTCCTTGACAGGCGTAAAGCCCCTTTTTCTATCTCGTCTTTTCTTTTTTATTAATTTTTGATACGGAAGATATAAGATTATGGAGAAAATAGCTTTAAATATTTGATTTGCAGTGCGTCATTTGGTCATTTAGTTTAATAAATAATAGTGCATAGGGGCTGGGTTTTGATATATGGAGAAGTAACCCCTCGCTTTCAATATACATAGTTTGACATTTCTTTTAACACTCTGGTCAGTTTAAAATCTCGTCAAAAAGGGGAAATAAAACCTGCTTACCGACGCCCTAGGGAGCAAACACCCCAGTGAAGAAAAAATTCTCACAATATTGGTGTTTCAAGGCTTCCAGTAGGAGAACTTAGTCAATTCCACATTTTATTCTCGTAGAAACCTTTTAACAGAAAGCCAGGTAATCTAGACTCCCTATTTTCAGGCTTTAAATGTCCTTTATTCCAGCCCAAAGAGAATTTTCGGTGGGAAGGGCGAAGGGTGGTATTTTGCTCGCGTTCAAATCTACAGTAGAACATCTTGTCAGCTTCTCCCAAATTTTAGAATGTCCTATATTAAAATAAAGACAGTCAAGGTATTATCAATTTAATCCCGCTTATCTACCACCGCCATCACCCTCAAATCCCTCATCCTGGGAAAGGCCTTTGGTGACATTAAGAGTGCTTTAGAGTTTAATAGAGATCAGAAGTTTGTGCTTGCTGGGGATTTTAATGCGAGGATAGCAGCTCTTCAAAGTCTCCCCAAACGAATTATTCTAGAATGCGAAGATAGGGTAGTAAATTCATATGGCCGTCACTTGATAGACTTTGCACCGAAAACGATTTAATTATTCTTAATGGGAGTTGCAACGGATAGAAAGGGGGAGTTTACCTACATTAGTGAAAAAGGGAGCTCGACTGTCGATTATTGTATGGTATCAAGAGAGGCTTCGTTTGTTGTGGATAGCTTTGTCGTTCTTGAAGAAGCGGGGTCGGACCACATGCCTATTTCTTTTAAAATAAGTATAGATATTGACTATGAGGGTTGAAGTGCCACTCCACTTCCGAACTTGGCCTGGAATCCAAAATTACGATACATTTAGAAGAAACTTGAACAATTATATAAAACTCAATTAAATCGTAGCCTGACTTTTGAAGATCCCTTTTTCGAGGAAGCAATTAAAGCATCTTGGCCGGCGGGAAAGGAAAATTTTATAAGATCGTTCCGGAAAAAAAAACGAGTGGTTTGATTACGAATGTCTGGCGGCTAGGAAAAAAACCTTTGCGTTGCTGAAGTTATTCCGTAAAGGGGTACAGCGTTGGCAAAGGAGAACTATATTAAGAGTCAAAAGGAGTTTAAAGTCTCTGGAAAAGAAAAGAAAAGAGTATTTGCAGGGGACTATTGACAGGCTCGCCAACGTGAAGACCCAAAGGAGTTTTGGTAATAGCAAATAAATTTAAATCAAAAAAATCTTATGGTACGGTAACATTACTCCTGAAGCTTGGGTAAACCACTTCAAAAGCTGCTAAACCCTTCTTGCGTTGACTGCATCAATTTCCCTTGTTTGAAGGATATCAGAAATGATGATTTGGATGCGCCCTTTTCAATTACGGATCTGAGAAAGTGATAGGAGGTCTCAAGTTAAACAAAACCCCAGGTCCCAATGGTATCCCGACTGAATTTATCAGGTATTCCACCCCAGAGTTTAAAGAAAAAATGTTAAACTTTTTTAATTCTATTTTGAAACGGTGAAGTACCCCCTTCTTTTGGAAAATCAATTATCATCCCTCTGTACAAGCAGGGCGACAAGAACGATCCAGAGAATTATAGGGGCATATCCTGTATTAACTCTGAAGCAAAAACTTTTGCTAGCCTGTTGCTGAATCGAATGGTAGATTTCGTCCAAGAAGGAAATTTGTTGTCAGAGTATCAGGCGGGATTTCGGAAAGGCTATTCAACAACGGACCACATTTTCACCTTGTCGAATATAGTGAAGTTAAAACTCCAAAAAAAAGGGCAGAAGGTTATGCATTCTTTGTCGATCTAAAGGCGGCATTCGACTCAGTTGACAGAGGGCTTCTTCTTTCCAAGTTGGCTGATTATGGTTTCTCGAAGAAAATTTTGAAATGTTTAGAGTCCACATTCAGGAACACAGTGTCAGCTGTTAGGCTGCAAAATGGAAGGACGGAATTTTTTAAGGTTTTTCAGGCGTGAGACAAGGTTGCGTAGTTAGTCCGTTGATTTCACCTTATTTCTGGACGATCTTCCTGGGCTTTTAGATTATGGAGTTCGTATCGGAAGTTCCAGAGTTAAAGTCTTGATGTACGCTGATGACATTGTAATATTGACTGAGTCACCAACCGCTTTACAGAAGAATATCGACATTCTTGAGAAATATTGCAACAGGTGGAAGTTAACTGTAAATTTGTCTAAATCTAAAATAATGATCTTCCGGAACGGGGGTAGGACGGCGAAAAACGAACGTTGGTATTTTAAAGGTAAAAGCGTCGAAGTAGTAAACCGTTATAAGTACTAGGGGTTATATTCACACCAAAACTATCGTTAGCGAGCATTTCAAAAAAAAAAGTATGTGGCAAAATATGCAATTAATAGTGTTTGGGCAAAATTACTATCCAACTCGAAGGTCCTGTTCGAAGTAAATTTCAAGTGTTTCAAAGTGTTTGTAGGGCCATTTTGTGTTATGCGTGTCAGGTTTGGGGTTATCAGCAATATGACGAAATTGAGTCGGTGCAGCGGTACTTCATTCGGAAATTGTTTGGTCTTCCTTCTTTCGCCCCAAATTACGAAATTTATCTCGAGACTGGTGTGGACCCGCTATACATCTATACGCTACAGCTGCATGCTAAGTACCTTGTAAACGCCCTAAATCGTCCAGACAATAGACTCCCAAAATTAGTAGCCCTAGAAATAAGGACAAACCTACTGGTTCAGCGCCCTTAACCATCTAGCTAGCGAGCAAACTTAGAGGTCCATTTTACGTCTGAAAATACGGATAATTGGCTTTCGTTATTCCAAAGTAAAGAAATATGCGACTTCAACACAGAAATAAATGTCTTCAACAAGCCTCCCTAAGTAACAATTCCTTCTCTACAAAGAACTCGAACACTCTAAACCAATGTTTGAAATAAATACCACCTCCCCTAAAATCTCTCTTCCTCTTTTGTGCCCGGTGGTGGTTAAGCTGAGGGGGGGAGAATTGATAATTCTTAAACTCCTCCCCGTGAGAGCTGGCAAAAGCAATCTCTGCGCTCTGTGCAATGATAGGTTCAGGAAGATCTGTTCCATTTCATTGCGCAGTGCTCGATCCTAGCGGAGATACGCAAATGGTATTTTGGGCAGTCCAAGATCGCGAGAAGCGCTTTGGTGAGGGAACTAAATGGACCACCATCAATAAGAATGATAAGATACGTAAAAAGGGCTCTAGATTACCGGGCAGAATTAATATCTATTTTAACTATTAGAATCAGTTTAATTTAAAAAAAAAATATATATAAAATAAAAAAAAAAAAAATGTTTGTATATATATGAAAAACTTTACCCCACTCCAGCAGACGGTATAAACCATACCATGCTGAAGCAGTACTATGTATAGAACTTTTTCTTTTTGTGAAAGTGGTAAACAAGAATTTTAATTTTAATTTTATTCGATATAAGTACTTTTTCATTAATTTTAATAAATCGGATAAGGATAATTTTATCATAAAGTCAAGATAGTTGAATCCAGGAAAAATCAGGTTTTTTATTTTTTACGGGAAAAATCTGGTGAATTCGGAAGAAATTTTAGTTATCATTTTAAAGTACTTGTTGAAGAGCTTCCAACGAAAACTTCTTAAAGAGAAGTAACTATATAGGAGGGGGAAGTATAAGGGAGGGGAGGTACAAGGGAGGGGGAAGTGTATGGGGGGGAAATATAACAGAGGGGGGTGTATAAGTCAGGAGAAGTATAACAGAGGGGGAAGTACAACGGGAGGAAGTTTTTTTTTTTTTCGAAAAATTTTCCAAGTTTTCTTTTTTTTTTTCGAAAAATTTGAAGTTTGTTTTCGAAAAATTTCCGAGTTTTTTTCCTTTTTTTTTAATTTCGAGTTTTTTTTTCAAAAATTTTTCCTTTTTTTTAAAAATTTTCCAATTTTTTTTTTAAAATTTTTTTTTTTTTTAGTGCCAACGTAGAAATATTGGGCTCTTTGGCCTACGGATGTGCTCTCGTATGGGTAGAAGTATGAAATTTCTCCCTAGTAAAAATGTTATTAAAAAGTGGCAATTTTTACAAAAATATTTAAAAATATAAGGAGTAATTGGAAAATTTGGTGAAAATCGGAAAACGTGGTTTTAAAAAAAACGGACGGCCGGCCGCCACAGACAAAGTTGAGATCGCTAGATCCATATTCGAATTCCTCCGGGGTCTGGAAGACCCTAAAAAACGTGGTATCACAAAATCGGTTAAAAATTGTGAAATCTAAATTTTGTATAAAAAACTAAATTTGGAGGAAAACAATCAGGAAAACATTTCAAATCCAACCATATTGTAGATATATAAAATTGAGGCATTTTGATCGTATTCCGTCACAAATCCGCTGTCGGGGGAGCTGTAATCTTCTCATCGATACGAAGGAGAAGCCAGTTTTTGGTCTGAATCTAAAGTGGTTGGTTAGAAGTGAGGTCGGGTCGACGAAAAGGGAGGAAGTAAAGGGCAATATGCAGCATCCCAATATTGGCTACATCGGCGGGAGTTCCCTTCGTTTACCACCTTCCCCACAAACATCTTTAACGTTTAAATTTGTTTATTTTATCATTAAAAGATCAACATTTACTCTTACCTTGATGCACAAAGTAGCAAATGTTAGAAGGATGATAATTAAAAAGAGTTAATTTTTTCCTACTTTTCTTCCGTCGTTCGTCGATCCACGTTTTGATTGTTGTTTTTGTCATAAACTGACGATAACTTTCGTAAAAAAAAATTTATTATAAAATTCTCTACAAATACAAATTTTTTTTACTAAGTCATGACAAAAACAACAATAAAAAGAGTTAATTTTTTTAATCCAAAGTAATTTATCCTTTTTTTTTAACTTAAAAGTATTAAAAAATCTCATTCGAAACTTTTTTGTTTCATTATTGTTTTTCGTAATTTATTTTTAAATAATGAAACAAAAATTTTGTTATTTTCCCATTTCTCTTGGCAAAATATTAGTGCTATAACTATGTTTTATGTTAAAATTGAACTATTCCTTTTAAAAAATCCAATAAAAATTTTACGAGCCACTTCTTTTTCTAGCAGGGGAAACTTTTTCTCGGTTTTGATTTGTCGCCGTTTGAAATAATTGTCCGACCTTTACGGTGTCATGGCGCTGAGGTGGTGGGGCTTGAAGATTTAGCGGAAAGAGGAAAATGGCCCTTTATCAGTTTTTATGAGACGATAACGCCGGACCAGTCTAAAAGGAGGGTGTTTATTGTAGGATAAACTACCCTCGGTCGCGAGTACCTAAAAGAGGATGTGGGCGAGGGTTTCCCTGGATGTAAACCAGATTGTTAGCGGGAGGGGACTTCTCTCGTTGAATAGAAGACCTGTTACAACATTTTGTGGCCGAAAAAATATATTCCAATTTATTTTTACACTTTATTCAAATCTATGCTCGGAAAACATTTTTCTCCACAAGTTCTGCATGTTTTCGTGAAAGTTGTAAATTCGATTAACAGGAGGCAGGAAAAAATTCAAGTTTAGGGCGAAAATTGAAGGTTTTTTCTCACTTAAATTTTTTTTAACAAGGTGATGGTGACTAACGATTTTATTTTTGTTTTGTTTTAACAGCTCTTCTGTCAGGTACGCTAAGGAGATACGAAAAGGCGGCTTGTGAGGACGAATCTCTTTCTTTGGGTTGCCCTCCCGGAACTTCGATTTCGGTCGAAATCGCCCAATACGGAATCAACCCGAGAGCCGCCTCCACCCTTTGCCCGCCGCCGAATCTCTCGACCGTCTCGAATCCCGCACCTTGTTCACCTCCTACCGGATTGCAGGTAAAATTTCCATTAAACCCTGTCTTTCAATTAAGGAACCCGCACTGCAGAAACAGATGTCGCTAATTTATCGCCCGTACAACCCCTATAAAGACAGCTTTAAGATTTAAAACCCAATTAAACTAATATTCAAAACTCTTAACAAAAAAAAGTCAAAATTTCATTTTAAACTGAACGTTTTAAGTGCGTAAACGTTGAAAAAGTTAAGATTTTTAATCAAGGGTCTTCAGAACCGGGTATAAAGTTAGGCAAACTTTTGCCTTCTCGAATTTAAAACGTTCATCAATCAAAAGTGTATCCAGTCCAAGAAAATAAGAGAATTATAGGGCATGGAAATTAAACCGATTCTGAACAAAGTTTTAACTCGCTTACAAATATGTTTTTTCGTTTAAAATTAACGTAAAAAAATGTTTAGTAAATTATTCATGAATTTTTATTATGGGTTTCGAGAGTTTTCGAGCTTCTGAAATCCTCTAACGGCCTTCATGATCTAAGGGCTCATTACGGTAAACTTCCACCCGGCCTAGCTTCGTATTCAACGGGCTCCTTTCAGAAAAACTCATCGTACCTACTTTTGAAATAATGAAAAGGCCCCAACAATATAAACATTTTTAATATTTTTATAAATAGCTATGTTGTTTAAATTTTTAAATTTTATATTTATAGTTTTTACGTTTTTTTATTTCTTGGAAAAATGGAAAAAGTATGAAAAAAAGGAGAAAAGGAGGTTTTGAAAATGTTTAAAAATATAAAAAAATGAAACTTCACTCACTAATGGGGGAGAAATGCCTTTATTTGCCTTCATATATTGAATATTGGAAAAAACGTCTGTGTTTTACGGAATTAGAAAAATAGAATCTATAAAAGATAAACACTGATTCTGAAAGTGACTTTGGAAAAGTGTAGAAAATTGAAATTTACGATTTTTTTTCTGAGAGACCCTATTGATCCGAGCGGAGTAAACAAGGATGATACAAACAACCCCTTATGACTTCCCTCGTCGGCCTTTTTCTCGGACTATTTTATTGCAAATTTATTCTATCAACTTCCTCCTTTTTTCGCATGGATGATGAGAATAATGGATACTAAAATATTTTTTATGTTTAGAACGGGAGAGGATTTCAGCGTCAACGATAAATCGGGAGAGTAATTTTCTTTATTGGTTTCTACGGTATAAGCGGCTGTTTCTTTTGGGTTTTTTCACTATGAAAGATGACCCTGAGAACTGGAGCTTAAAGTGTTTGGAATTCGCCCCGACGACCTCCTATAGGGTCATTTTGACCCAGTGGGGTCTCAAAATTTTCTCTCTTTTAAAGTTATAAATAGTCTCTGCATCTAAAAAAATATAGGCTATATTTCGAATTGAAATCGTAATGAAAATGGTATTTTTAAAGCGGATGTTTTCGTTTTAGAAAACCGGAAGCCCCACTCGTTTCGTGAGGAAGCGTACGGAAATATAACCGTCCCTATTTCGGAGCGGGAGAGGAAAACCGTATTGTGATAGAGTTTGGCAACTAATTTAAGCAATCCGCCAACTCGGTTATAACCTAGTATGTGAAACAGATTTCGTGGAGGGGTCGCTTTTGTGTTTTCGGAGAGACAGAATATTCAATCAGTAGTTAACTCGTGTTATAAATAGATGAAAACTTAAAGGCGTCAATTAATCATTTGAGCTTCTGTTTCTCAAATCACAGCTGCCACCAGTATCCTTCTTTCACTTTTATGTCATTTCAAACTACATATGAGAAGAGAATGTCAAATATTTAATTTTATACTTCCATTGTTTGCCTTTAAGCCAGCGTTTCGTCATGTTGAATCTCTTTATTAAGCTTTGTTTTAACCTTTTTCTCATGCGGTTATTTACTTTGCCTTTTTTTACGCCTTTTGTTTAAGACGTCGACGGAAAACGAGATTTATGTTGATTAATGGTCTGTGGGCGAAGCTTTTGTTTCGTATGTTTATCAAAAGTATCTTTTTTTAAAACGAAAAAAAAAAAAAAAAAAAGAAATCGGAAGTTAATACAAGTGGCACTTGTTTTTAAAGCCAGACAACGTCAATACTACTATTGTCACTGGAATAGGGCCAAACACACACCCACGCGCTAAAAAAATTCCCTTTTTTGGGATGCGTGAAAGATTTACACATTTTTGTATTAATTTCTTTTGTTGAAAAAAAAAGTACTGGTTTGAAAACTTCCTTAGAGAAGTAACAATATAGGAGGGGGAAGTATAACGGAGGGGACGTATATGGGAGGGGGGAAGTATACAGGGGGGAGTTAAGGGAGGAAAGTATAAAGGAGGAGGAAGTATAAGGAAGGGGAAGTATATAGGAGGGGAAGTATAAGAAGGGGTAATTTTTTTCTTCTTTTTTTTTCATCTTTTCTTTTCTTTTCGAAAAATTTTCGAAATTTTTTTTTTTAAAATACTTTTCCAAGTGTCAAGGTAGAAATAATGGGCTCTTTGGCCTAGGGATGTGCCTCTCGTAATAGGTAGAAGTATGAAATTTCTAGCTACTAAAAAAAATAATAATTAAAAATTGGCAATTTTTTTCACCAAAAATTCTTAAAATAATTGGTGAAAATTTGGTGAAAATGACAACGGTTCAGCCGCAGCGAATTTTTTAAATTTCAAACAGACATATCTCCGCCATTTTTTCGAAATTCAAAAATCGCCCTTAGAAAATTTGGTGAAAATCGTTGAAAATTGTGACCGTAAAGTGTTCCGGAAAAAAAATCTACGGACGGACGCCGGCCGGCACCACAGACAAAGTTGAGATCGGTAAAGATCAATATTCGAATTGACCCTCCGGGGTCTGGAAGACCCTTCCCAAAAAACCCGACGTGGAGGGTATCACAATAACTTCTTTAAGGAAGTTAAAAAGTAAGAACCACGTTGTTTACCTCTGAAATAAATATTTTATAAATTTATTAAACATTCGATATACATATAAATCATTTTTCCCAGAAGCATAAAAAGTTGTTGTTGCAATTTTTCCTAAATGATCTAATACTTGTAAAAAATTGGTGAAAACAGTTTTTTACTGCCACCACTGGAATTTTATATCATTTTTTTTTTAAATCAATTAAATTTTGTTTTGAAACGTATTTATCTTCCCCATAAATTGACGTCTGGGTGAAAACACGAAAAACCCGTTCAAAGCCGCCTATTTTTCCATGAAAACCAATTAGTTAGGTAAAGGCTTCTAAAAACTTCATTTTAAATTGAAAATAACCATAAAAACTTGATCACATTTTTCATTTTATTTTATTGATATTTCAATTGTTTAAAAGTCATGAAAGTTGTTTGCAAAAAAAAGGTGCTTTTTGTTCAATCTAAGATAAGAGATTCTTAAATATTTAAGGGTGGTTAAACATTGATTATGTTAGATTGGAGAAAAATTCTAAGAAACGTTTCTGGATTTATTATTAAAGAGGATTTTATGAACGTTAGAACTTGACAAGATGTAGTTCCGCAGGGAAATCAAATAAAACGAACCTTTTCGAGTATGTTTATAGTGAGAATCTTATAAGTAATATTTGAATTGAAAAAGGCGTCTAGCCGAAAACTATCTTCCGAGTATCACAGTAACTTGTTTTTTGTGCTAAAAATGAGAAAAATAATCAAAATAATGTCGTTGTAGATTTTTTTTTCGGTGTAATTGACCGAATAAGAGTAGTTTAAACAGAGGCCGTTAAGAAAGGAAAATGAGGTCGGAAGGGTTTCAGTTGGGCCGCCTTTTAATCCGTACCCAATCAGGCACCACCCTAATACTGTAATTGGATCCAATTATTTTCTTTACAAATTAATCAATGATAAAAATTTAAAGATTTATTTCGCAATAAGAAAAAGTGTTAATTGTTTTTTTGCGACCATGGAGAATAAACGGAGTGAATCGTTAGGCTTTGAATACCCAAACGGGGGCTTTACCTTTGAAGTTTACTGCCACGTCGTCAGCCAGTTATTTTTTTTTAACGCCCCTATCACAATTCAACCGCGCCCCCTCCGCAAAATTAACGACGCCCTCTAAATTCGTTCAAATGGCCCGAAACCCGTCCGCCCTCAACGTGGACGAATAATGCCACCTCTTCATTCAAGTCCTCTATTCTAAAGTGATGTTTTCGTTAAAATATCGTAATTGAAGGAAGGCCTAATTATTGGGTCATCACTTCCAAGACCGACGTCATCCTGATATGGGGTCATTAGCTCTCTCCCTGCGCTTGTGAATAATATATTAAACATCACTCAGGTATTTATCATTTAATTAGATCATTTGCAAATTGAATTCCACTTATGTTATATAATTATTAATAATTAATATAATTAAACTTGCAATAATATCCAAACATTCTTGCTCAACTCAGTTATTGGGAATATTTATCAATCATCAGAAATAAAAAATCACCCAAATAATTTAAAAAAAATTTATAAAACCCGATTTGGGTGAGGATTATAATAGCTTTGTTCCAACCGCAGTTTGAAACTGGTTTGAAACTCTTGGATCATGCGCAGAAGGATTTGGACGTCGTATTTGACGTTTCAAATTTTCCCGTCAAATTTGACGTGCTGATCTTCTGCGCAGGAGTTTCAAAACTGCGGTTGGAACAAAGCTATTGATACAAAATTGGAGGACAACAGACCGAAAATTTCCAGAAGAACCTAAAAAATGCCTAAAAATCTAGTAAAAGAGAACTTTTTTGAACAAAAACCGTGAAAATTGGGTTCGGTAACAAAATTTAGGGTAATTCGGTTAATTTGAAGATTTTTTTTTGAAGGGGGATCTAATAGTTCAGTTTATGGTGGTTTACCTTTTGCCCTTTGTTGTTACCCTATTGTTAATTATTGTTTCGGTAGAAATGATTAATTAATTATAGCCTTTTGTGTATCAGGTAGCCTTATACAATAAAGCATTTTGGATTCATCGAAAAACTGATTTTTAAACAAATAAAATAAATAATTGAAATACCTAAAAGAAGTAACCCTGGATTTGCTTCTTAAACCATTTAAAACTCTAATAATTAAAAACTCTTTTTTAAGTTATTATAATTAAAATATACTTATAAAAGCCTATTTATGAATTGGAAAGGCTTGAAAATAATGAAATACAAACAAAAATTCAATTAAACAAAATCCTTAAGATAAAAGCCTAAATAAATTAAAAAAGAACTTCTTTGTTTTCTTAAAAAAAATAAGTAAAATAACTAATTATTTGATGCCATAAAAACAAATTCTTTTTATGTTTAAATTTTTTTTGCCGACTATAAATTGTAGTTAGGACGGATTGAAGATCGAAAAAAAAAGACGAAACCGGTCACGAAGAAGCCACAAATCATATTCGCCCTTTTTCAACCCCCTCATACGATAACTGACGTCCTTACCTTTCCAGGCTTTCCTTTAATATAAACGTACTGCATATGAGCATAAAGGCACAAATCATATCAGAAGACATAACGGGTGATACTTTTAAGCTTTTTATTCCGTAGTGTTAAAAAAAAAGTTCAAAATACCGAGAATTTTTTATTTTTATTTTAAATAAAAGGGCCATTATTCATATAGAACACATTTTAAGAAAGTTGAAAGAAAATTTTATTTAAAAAAAGGAAGAAATAATTAGAAGAGGCATAAATCAAGCGGGGTGCCGAACTCAGGGCAGGCCCGTGCCAAATTTTACACTGTTCCACGTCCATAGATCACTTTGGGTGGCTCGTCCGCCTGTTTACCCACGGATAATACCCGGTGGGTTCCTCTTTTCGAACTGGGATTTATCTTGATTAGTCAAATACACCTGACTGGAGACCTCCCTCCACTGACGCTTTTAGGGAGATAAAGCTCACCTTTTTAAACACCCCCTTTGGGATTTTTAATTGACGTAACGATTACAAAAAATTTTTTTACGCTAAATTGGATTCGATCTAATATTCGGATTAGGGACGAGGAAGGGTTAATTAAATCTATGAACCGAGTTCAATCTTGAGTGCTCGGCTTTGCATAATCCGACGTGATTGAGCGGAAAATTCATAGGCCCCTAAATAGCGAGAAGGATATTTACGATTTATTAGTTCAAAATGGACAAATTTAGTATTAATTATATTTTGATTTAATTAAGGGTCAATACTCTTGGATATTCGAGTCACAAAGTACCTCAACTTTCAATCACTTCGAACTCGATATGGTTGAATAAAGGAAATTCACAACTAGTACATAGTTTTTGAACGATTTCCTTCATTTACATTTGGGTGGAGTTTTTAAAAGTACTAGTTTGAAGAGCTTCCAACGAAAACTTCCTTAAAAAGAAGTAATATAGGAGGGGGAAGTAGGGAAGTATAAGGGAGGGGAAGTATAACGGGAGGGGAAGTATAAGGGAGGGGAAGTATAACGAGGGGAAAGTTTTTTTTTTCGAAAAATTTTTTTTTTTCGAAAAATTTTCGAGTTTTCTTTTTTAAATTTGCGCTTTTTTTTCTGAAAAATTTTCTAAGTTCTTTTTTTTCGAAAATTTTAAGTATCAAGGTAGAAATAATTGGATTTTTGCCCAAGCGAGGTCCCTCTCGTAGCGGGTGGAAAGTGAAATTTCTCCCTAGTAAAATGATAATTAATGTTTAAAAAAATGACAATTTTTTTTCACCAAAAATTCGTAAAAAATATAAGGAGTAATTGGTGAAAATTTGGTGAAAATCGGACCAACGGTTCAGCCGCAGCGAATTTTTAAATTTCAAACAGACATAAGTCTCCGCCATTTTTTCGAAATTCAAAAATCGCGCTCGTTAGTTCTTCACCGGCTAAGAAAATTCGGTGAAAATCGGTTGAAAACTGTGGCCGTAAACCGGAAAAAATGCTACGGCCGGCCGGCACCAAGACAAAGTTGAGATCGGTAAAGATCAATATCGAATCGACCCACCGGGGTCTGGAAGATCCTTCCCAAAAACCCGACGTCGAGGGTATCACAATAACTTCTTTAAGGAAGTTAAAAACGTTCCTGTTTTTTTCCTTTTTTGCGAAAAAAAGGTCTTTTTTTCAGGAACGCCCTAAAAATGCTATAACTGGAAGTAAGACGTTAAGACGTTTGCTTTTTATAGAGAAAATTAGAGTTGGGGAGTGTTCTTAAGGGGTTAGACTCCCCTTTAAAAGAGTTATATTGGTCAAGAGGAAAGAGTCACCCTTCTTATTTCACCCTCCTGCGCCACTCCCGGAAACTAATCCTTCCAAGATAGTCTTTCCCATTACGAGGGTTCCCCTTCGCCCTTCTCAACGGGAAAACCCCGCTTTCAGCTAAGCCCCCTTCTTTCTCTCCAGACGCACTCACGTGCACAAAGGCCATTTATACATAATTAAACTCGCTAATGGCCTCTTTATCGAAAAAGAAAAAACACTTTTTATTCCAAAAAATAAAAATTTCATGTTCAAAAGTGTTTTTCTCATTATTTTTACAACCTAATTAGCCTAAGAAGTTTTTTTAAAAAATTTTTTTAATCCTAATTTTCTTTCCGTGTCGTCCGAAGTTCGATAAGGGGGCACGCACGAACTCTGTTCTGGGGTAAAGTTTTGGGCCGGATGCGGTGACCGACTACAAATTGGCTCCCTGGCTTGAAACCCGCAACAGAAACAAAAAAAAACGTATC
Source organism: Orius insidiosus (assembly GCA_014119065.1). Classification (NCBI taxonomy): domain Eukaryota; kingdom Metazoa; phylum Arthropoda; class Insecta; order Hemiptera; family Anthocoridae; genus Orius; species Orius insidiosus. Next base: position 64,986 of record JACGAQ010000781.1, read on the forward strand.
GTAAGAAGTTTTCTATTCTATATTATAACCTAAAGTAAAGATTGTAAAACTTATGGAGCTGACCTTCTTTTTTTTTGTACAGTTTATTTATTTTTGTTTAAAGGCGTTAATTTACAAAAATTGGGCGTTTTTTTTAAATAGTCTGGGAAAGATAAAAGGATTTCTTTAGTTGTTCTTTTTAGAAGGCGAACTTCTTTGAAAACTCCATCACATCAGAGTCTAGGGTAAAAAAAACGAGGGTATAATCAGATCCGCGATAACAAAATGAAAGCCTTCGCTAATTTGGTTTGTTCTCACTAAGGGTCCCTTTTTATCTTCCCTTTGATTATTGATCAGTGATACACCTTGAATAGATTTTTTTATCTTATTCTTTTTGTTTCAGTATTCGCTGCTTCAGACCGTCGTGGAAGCCTGTCAGAAAAAAAGGAGCTGCAAATTTCAAACTTCGACTAAATCTTTCGGAGGCGATCCTTGTCCTGGCGTTCAAAAATACGTCCTTGTCGCATACAAATGCCGCCCTTGTAAGTATCGTTGAGGTTCTCAAAAAGAAGTTATTGTATTACCCTTCAGAAGTGTAAAAATTTGTTTTTTGAATTCCACTTCTTTTTGTCCGAAGATCCCATATCACAAATTCAAGCATCTTCGCATTCTGCATCAAAAGATGTCGTCGCTAACGGCCTTTTTTCGTGTTAGAACCCAAATTTCTTACTTCAGGAATTAAAATTAGCGATTTTTTTCCTTTGAAAAACCGAAAAAATTCCTTTGAAAAACCGCTAATTTTGTTTCTGAAATAAAAATTGGGGTTCTAACTTGAAAAAAGGCCGTTAACGACGAAATCTCGTGATGCAGAATGCGAAGATGCTTGTATTTGTGATATTTGGAATTTTTGAACAAAAAGAAGTAATTTAAAAAATGAGTCTCTCAGTCGATTTTAACGGATTTTAGCGCGAAAAACGCTAAAATTTGACATTTTTTAAAGTTGTCAAAAATGTCTATATAGTCAAATCAACTTGAAATTTTGCGTAGATTACGAATCTGAAATAAAAAATAGGGTTCATATTTGAAATAACGAAGTTAGGTTCTGTTTGGGAAAATCCAACGCATTTTAAACGACACCATTTTATTTTTTGATTTAAATAAAAACATTAACTTTTTTTCATAAATCCACTTTTTAACGCTCTCCCAGAATGCCATGTGTTTCCGGACACCCGGTATATTATAAAGGTTAATGAAGGTTATCTTCACACTAATTGATTAAAAATAAATCAGAGGGTGAGGAAACAATGAATATTTTTCACGACCGGTTTCGGCTTTTTAAGCTTCATCAATTGAACTCTTACGTGCGTTGCTCTCTCAAATTAAATATTTATAGAGTTTAAATATTTAAGCGATAAAATCAGAGGATTTTGGTGTTTTCAACTTGGCTTTTAGGGTCATTATTTTTTAAAGGTAACATAATAGCTTCCAGTTCGTGTGACTCAATAAAACATGGCAGTATCCGTTTTTGAGCCATTATTCTCGACTTTCACCTCGAAAATTTATACTTATTTATATGTTCCTCCTGAATTAATTCGAGCGCCCGCCGAAAATAATTTGGCACGCACAGTTACACGGTGTAAAATGTGGTCGCCATTTGTATAAATTAGCGAGGAGAAGAGGGTGAGATGGTTCCGTAGGGGAGAGATAGGAGACTTAACACCATTTTTCTTTATTTCCGAATACGCCTCAACCTCCCCTTTAACGTCCTTTCCTGGGGATTAAATTAGCAAGTCCTATATGTCCTTTTGGGGTGGGAAAACTTCCCAAAATACTTCTTCTCACGCTTGTTTTTTCTCTCTGTTTTTCATCCTTTTTTCCCGTCAATTCAAAGCTTCACTAAAAAAACTTACAATGTTGAAATAACTTCAAAAGACATTTTAATTACATTTAAAAACATTTTATTTAATTAAACAAGAAATCTTATTCCAAAAGAAGGCTTTTAAGTGCTTTTTTAAAATGTAAATAAAATATAAGTACTAATTTTTTTTTATCTGAAAAAGCAAAACTCCCAATAGAGTAGAAGTCACACAAAGTTCCAATTTAAGCAGAGAAATTTCCCAAAGGCATTCTTCCTTATAATTTTTGCGGTTTTCAACTGGTTTTGAAACCAAAGATGACGTCGGAAGGGAGAGAACATCGATCAATTAAGTTAAAACAACGTTTTAACTTTAGTTATTTAACGTCCCCTTCAGAATGACAATTAGAGAAACTTTTAATAAGAGATACAAGGACAAATTGACTTGGAAACTCGGCGAATACGGAAAAAAATGTAGACTTGGAAGACAAAAAAAAATCAAAGGGAGCGCAATTTGCATAGAGCTTGAGTGCCCTAATTTGAATGGCAGATCCCCCAGTACCCTTTCAGGGAGAAACCCACTTTTACTGACGCCCCCTTTCCCGCAGAACCAGTCCACCCTTTAAAACAGGAAAACGTCTTAGAAGTAACGTTTTCATTATCTTCCTCTTATTAGACCCCAGTGTAACCAAATTGACTCTAATTTATATCTACGAGACTGTTTTATTGCTGACATTTTCATTTATGATGTAATTACTCCTAAAACGTCTTTTACAACATTGTAAAATTTCTACTACATTTTAAAACGTTAAAAAACACAACAGAAAGTTCATATACTACTCCAATGCGTAATAGGCAATTAGAGGCTTTGATGTCGCTTTTATTCTATATTTCAATGATTTCAGAAGTGGGATAAAAAAAACAGAGGAAGAGAATCAAAGGAGGATCCCACAGATTAATTTTCTTTATTGTGCACAATAATTAATAATACCTTTGTCTTGATTTACCAGAAGACTCGTTAACACTTAAGAGCCTTACAACCCTTGAAAATGATTTATTCCTTTTACAACAACTTCTGGGGGGGTTTCGTATTTACTGTTATTGCCTGCCCGAGCTGACATATTGCAAGCCCGAGTTGTTTATACCCGTATATACACGTTTCTCCCGCCTATTGTTTCTCTTCCTCCAAAAGTTTGGACAAGGTAAATTAATCGACTTGTCTATCCTGGATAACAATTTTTTCTTTCTTAATTTCTTATTTTAATTAAGAAATATTTGAGGGGGGATTCTATTCACGTTTTGAAATTAATAAAAATATATTTATTACGCTTAATGTTTAATTTAATTCTGGAAGTTCTTATTCGACGCCTCCCCTGAGGGCTTAATTACACTTGGCTGTAATTTCTGAGAGCAATATTTCGAGGGGGTAACTTTATAATTTATGCTTATGAGGGAGATAGGAACAGAAGGAATTTCAAAAGAGGGTTTTCCTCTAAAGAAAACGATTTTGTGGGTTTTTTCTTCAATGGCTAAACGTTTTAACTTTTTTGCGTTGTTAATCTACATCGTTTTTGATACAGTCGGGAGAAATGGAAGTTCCCCATATCTTCTCGCCTCTTTTCGAGACTTTGCGGCCGTCGAAACTTTACCGGGAATGACTTAGGAGCAATCCGAAAGTTTCTTTTCGAGGAAAAACAAGTAGGCGGACGAGATCACCGAGGGCTCTTCACTAAATGGATCAAACAACTTTTTTTTAGCTCTCCCACTTTCCTTGTTCATCCTGAAGCCGGACATGACGTTCCCAGTAATGTTTTTCCCCTTTCATAAAATATTTAAAACTGAAAATTTAAGTTTTTTGGTCAAAGTAAAATAGGAGGGGGAAGTATAACGAAGGGGAAGTACAAGGGTGGGGAAGTATAACGGAGGGAAGTACAAGGGTGGGGATGTATAACGGAGGGGAAGTACAAGGGTGGGGAAGTATAACGGAGGGAGAAGTACAAAGGTGGGGAAGTATAACGTAGAGGGAAGTACAAGTTTCCTAAAGGTTGTTTCTCTGCCAATAGGCAACCAAAAACTTTTCAAAAATTGTTTTTATCGAACAGAAAAACTATAAAACAAATGTTTTTCTCCAAAAAACCGTTGAAAACGCCCGAATATCCGGTCGTAAAGGTTTCATGGTTTAAAAAGTTATGAAAAATGCTAAACCAGCATGACGTTCTGTGTTGGTGGTTTAGCATCTCAAAAACTCCGAATATAATTTATAATTTTTTAAATTAAATTATATTTAAAAATGTTAATTAAATTATATGATAAAATTTAAATTTATATTAAATAGACTTTTTAATTTCAAAAAAGTTGTTTGAAGAGCTTCCAACGAAAACTTGCATAACGAGAAGTAAAAATATAGGAGGGGAAGTATAACGAAGGGGGAAGTACAAGGGTGGGGAAGTATAACGGAGGGGAAGTACAAGGGTGGGGAAGTATAACGGAGGGGAAGTACAAGGTGGGGAAGTATAACGGAGGGGAAGTACAAGGGTGGGAAGTATAACGGAGGGAGAAGTATAACGAAAGGGGATACGTATATTGGAGGGGGAAGTATAAACGAGGGTATAACGGTGGGAGAAGTTTTTTTCCAAAATTTTTTAAAATTTTTCTTTCTCTTTTTTTTCAAAAAGTTTTTTAAGTTTTTTTTCATTTTCTAAGTTTTTTTTTTTTTTTTTTTTTTCGAAAATTTCGAAGTATTAAGGTAAAAATAATGGGATTTTTGCCCAAGGGAGGTCCCTCCGTAAGGGTGAACGTATGAAATTTCTCCCTACTAAAATGATAATTAATGTAGAAAATTGATAATTTTTTTTTACACCCAACATTTTTAAAAATTATAAGGAGTATTTGGTGAAAATTTGGTGAAAATCGGTATTACAATAACTTCTTTAAGGAAGATAAAACATACAGACTACATTTTTGTGATTTCAATAGTTGGAACAAAAATTAATAAATTAGCAAGCCTTATGTTTGGACATATTGTTGTCATGCATACAATAGTGCAATGGAAGGCTGTCGATGTTTTAAAACGATCTCCCTTAAATTTTAAACGTTTTCCCTCCGAATGGATATTTCAAACATGAATATCATTGTCTTTTAGAGGTCTCCGTACGTATGTTTATTTTGTCCCGCTAGTGTGACTCAATTATTATTGTTGACTCGCTCCTTCAGACTTCGGGGCGAAGTGAAAATTTTAGCGGCCACCCCTTCCTCTTCTCTATTTCTGGGCAAACTGAAACGTAAACCCTTCAAGTCCATTATGTTTTCAATGTTTATTTAGGACCCTTCCGGGGTAGGAACTTTTCAAACGTGACTTGACTAAAAAAAAAAAAAGTTTCTGTGCCAATAATATCTGGATATTCTCCTTTTTCCTTAAAAAAAAATTTACTTTCGACGCCTTAATATCAAAAAAAAATGAAGAAACCCGCATGTTTGGATATAAAGGAATCTTTGTTCCTATATATCTTTCGGATATCGATTCTTCCTTGACAAATGTACACAAGGCGCGTCACTAAATCGAACGTGGAAAAAGGCCTTTTCGTTTCTATTGTTAAAAGACGGATTCTTTTCTGATGTAGGCCTCCATTGTTCTCACACGAACTTGATCCGCCAAGGAAAAAACACGATTTTTCTTATAGAAACACCCTTTTTTTGTTATAGATGAGTTCAGAAGTAAAATCGCCTGCGAGAATGACGTCGTTCAGCTTAACTGCAATCCGAATTCAAGAATCGCCATTTATTCGGCGAGCTACGGACGGACGGAATATGAAAGCGTGCAGTGCCCGCAGCCGCAGGGAGTTCCTGAAGAAAGTAAGTCGTTTATTGCTGTAATAACAAAATTTATGCTGTCACGGGGCCTTTAACTTATTGAAGTTGATCCCCTTTTTGTGATCCATTTATCCGGATTTAAAACAAAAGGCGATACTTTTTTGTGCGATTAAACTTTTCATCCCTTTCATATAAACGCTTCGAAATTACCTAGGCATTAGAAATAGCCGGTGGGCGGGTCGGAGTCATTAAAATAAATTACCTAAAATGGAAGTGAACTCCGATGACTGCTTAGGGGACTATTTACGTAAACATTATTTGATGAAGAGATTCTCGAGTTTAATTGAGCATGATATAACGCCATTTTATGCTTCTACTCCTTCGACTATCAATTTACAGAGGGTTGGGCATTGTTGGCCCTGGAGGACTCAATTAGTGACGTTTCACGCGGGTGGGGACACTCAACCCCCGGTAACGAGGGCACCCGGACCTTTAAAGGAACCGACCGAACACTCGGAATTGTTCCGGCATTTAATAGGTAAAGTTTGTTAAACTCCATTAAGAGATCGTTAGATTGTTTGGAGTGTGAGCTCATCTAGAGGATTCGGAATAAACAAAAAAAATTTCTTTTCCGAAAGGCATTTTAGTGACAACCCCTCGGGGAAATGTTCCCTATTAGAATGTTACTTGTCAGGGGGTTGATGAGACGTAACAATGGCTCCGATTTGCACATTATTAAACCACATGTCAACCCCAAGGAACGCCACGCTTTCTCACACCTGTACTCTCAAGATTTCGACAAAACATACAAATTTAATTACATTTTGTATTCATTATAATTATTTAAAAAAACAAAAACAAATGTTTGTTATTATCTTAGTTTTAATGTTTACGGCCTAAAAGCATATTTAAAGGTCTTTTCTATGGTCTATTAGCCAATGTGGATTTTTTCACGGTCTTCCAGCTTAAAGACACTTTTTTAACTTCCTTAAAGAAGTTATTGTGATACCCTCCACGTCGGGTTTTTGGGGAAGGGTCTTCCAGACCCCGGAGGGTCATCGAATATTGATCTTTACCGATCTCAACTTTGTCTGTGGTGCCGGCCGGCCGTAGCATTTTTTTCCGGAACACTTTACGGCCACAGTTTTCACCGATTTTCACCAAATTTCACACAAATTTCTTTAGCCGGTGAACAAGAATTAACGAGGGCGATTTTTGAATTTCGAAAAAATGGCTGAGATACGTCTGTTTGAAATTTTAAAAATTCGCTCCGGCCGAACTGTTGGCCCAATTTCACCAAAGACTCCTATATTATTTACGAATTTTGGTGTAAAAAATTGCCACTTTTTAATTATTATTTTTTTTAGTAGGGAGAAATTACGTACTTCTACCCATTACGAGAGGCACATCCCTAGGCCAAAGAGCCCATTATTTCTACCTCGACACTTAAAAAAAATTTTCGAAAAAAAAAAAACTCAAAAAATTTAAAAAAAAAAAAACCGGAAATTAAAAAAAAACCGGAAATTTTTTCCAAAACAAAACTTAGAAAATTTTTTGACAAAAAAAAACGGAAAATTTTTCGAAAAAAAAAAGTCCCTCCTCCCTTATACTTCCCCTCCGTTATACTTCCCCTCCTATACTGTTTCTTCTCTTTAAGAAAGTTTTCGTTGGAAGCTCTTCAAACAAGTACTTCGCCTAATTTTAGGGCTCTAGGCGTTCTAGAGGATGTAAAAACAACAATTTTTTAAACATTTTTCACGGTATTTTGCCCGAAAAACGTATTATGTACATATTCCCCTTAAAAATCTCATTAACTGTGAAAAATGACGATTTTTTACTAAAAAGTCAGTGGAGCAACAGCTTTTTTTTTTTCAGAATCCGGAATTTTAATTAAACCTTTTTTTTCGTTGCTGAGAATTAAAAAAAAAATTTAAACAAAAAATTCGAACTGTATGGCTTTTATTACATAAAAAAGGGGGGACTATGCCTTTTATCTATTGCCAATATTCAAACTTTCTTCCCAACTTTTATTAAAATCATCTTCTGTAAGTTTTCCGAAAACTCAATAAAACCGCAATTTATATTCGTAATAGAACCGCAGAAGCAATAATACCGCACTTTTTTACCCCTTTTATTTCATATACAACTTTGTTGGGAAACAATCCGAAATAAAATTCACACCCTATAAACTTCGTGTAAACCCGACTTCTTGAAAAAATCTAAAACTGTTTTATTTCACAAATCTCTACGTAAAGACGGAGGAAACTTCGACTATTGAAGAAAACTCTTTGGAAACTTCACAATCGTTTATTTTTCTTTGTGGGCTCAAGGAAAAGTAATTTTTTTCATCTAACCAAAAGGAAATTTAAATCTAGTTATCCTTTTCTACCTTAAGATAATCCACGCCCTTTTTTCCTTCTTGTTTTTATCTTATTGAGTTTTTAAAAAGGATTTTCTTTTTCTTTTACAAATAAGAACTCCCACAAGTTTTAGCCAATTGTGTTTCCCGCGTCTTTAGGAGAAGAGCTTAACGTTTAATTGGTTGTCCCCGGCAGGAGCTCTTTGAAAGACTTTTAGATATAAAAAATTTTTTGTTGGCTTGTTTTTACAACGTAGAAAGAATTCTTTGATTTTTAACATTTTAAGGAGAAAGATTTTTTCCCTTAATTCTTTTGATCTGAGACTTCATTTCTTTTATTTTTTTATTTTTTTACTTATTTTAATAAATTGAAGTTTATTTAGTGTAGAGGATAAGCGATTTTGTTTTTCTGGGGGTTTACCAGGTTGGTGGATAAATCGTAAAAACTGGGTGAAATCAGAGTTCCGATAAGATAAAAAAAAGTCTTTCTCTCTTATCGAATAGAGAGAAACACGAAGAGAGAAAAAAAATCTGTAATCTATCGTGAAAAAGCATTTCGATATCTCCTATATGAAGATTGCTTGAAAGGTTTCTTAATTTCGGTGAGTAACTCCATTTTATTGAAGAAGGGGTCTCAGGTTTTCGATGAAGGGTATCCACTTATCATTTGAACAGGATATCAACTTGGAAATGATGATACATTATTCAAGGATGCCTCGGGATCAGTTCATCGCCTACTGAGCCATCAATTCAATAGTCTTACCCTTCGTCTGGGATAATCTAATAACGATATACTGGACTACATTGTTCTCTTACACCATAAATCAACACAAAGATTTTCACAGTTATCCAATGTTTTAAGGAGACATCTAAAATGTTTTGTTTACGCTTGATAATTCATGGAGGGGTGCCCACTAATCGATTCTTTTTTTGCGCCAAAAGAAAACACCAGTGAAACCTTCTGTTTTAATTCGTTTCCGTTTGAAATTCAAGTTTAGTCCACAGAACTCAAATAATTGGCGGTTTGTTTATACGTGAGATTTACTCTAAGGAAAATATTTAGAAATGTTCTTAGGAGTTTCTTCTTTTAATTTAAACATGGTTATAAGACTTAAGTAGACTGGAAACTGGAGTATTCTAAGGGAAAGAGAAAAGCTAATTAGATTATTGTTTATAGAGGTAATCGGGTTATTGCCCCTAGTTGTAATGTTCACGATAGTTCGTTATAGTTACCTTTATCATCCCCTATTAATTCTATCCCAAACGTAAACTTCTGAAACGTGAAAACTTTTAATTTAATATTTTTCCCCCTCACTTATAAATCAGTAAAAAAGATTAAACTTGGATTAAAAGGGACGAAATTGAATCGTGTATGAAAAGCAAACGGTCTTTTTTTCCGGATATTGAAATGAATATTTTTCTTTCGGAGTTTACCTAAATCATTTGATCAACTTATGGACCTGAGCAGCCAACTGTCTTTGTGTTTGTGTTAAGGTACGGCTGGACGGCACCAAGAAGACGATGAACATTCAGCCTGGAAAACCCCTAAAATTGGACCAATGGTCCAGCCACTTTTTCGAAATGAACAACAAAAATTCTTAAAATGCAAGGAGTATTTGGTAAAAATCAGGTGAAATTGGGACCAATGGTCCAGGCCACAGCAAAGTTTTTTAAATTTTCAAATGGTCGTATCTCCGCCATTTTTTCAAAATGAACACCAAAAATTCTTAAAAAATGCAAGGAGTATTTGGTAAAAATCAGGTGAAAATTAGACCAGTGGTCCAGCCACTTTTTCGAAATGATCAACAATAATTCTTAAAAAAATTCTTATAATTGAGGGAATATCGACTTTACCTGGTTAAAATTAAAATTTATTTTTTAATGTTTGGCTTTTTAGCTCATGCGAGAATGAAAAATAAGGAAATAGTCCACCTGATAAGGCGTATTACCCGAAACCGGTCGTGGAATATCCGTTTTTTTCATTCTTCTCCTCTGTAACTTTTATTAACCTTAAAATTTTATGTTATTTATTAATCAAACGGTCACCAATGCTGAAGAATTAATTTTTTGGTTTAAATTATTATTTTTTAAAAGTTATTGTTGAATCCCAACAAAGTTTTAATTAAAGCATTCTTTCGTGAGAAACAATAATATTTTTTTTCATCATTTTTATTCATTCATGTGTATTCGATAGGTTTCAGGCTTATGAGTTTTCGTTTTAAGGTATATTGAAATGAACGAAAGGAAACGAAAAAATGAAAAATTCTATATTTCTGTCTCAAAGCGTTTTATTTAAAAGTTAAAATGTGTAAAATTAAAAGCTTATTCCCAAGCATTTTTTACAAAAAGCTTCGGAGAAAATTTTATAAAAAATAGAAGATACGATATTTTTTTCTGATAAATATTGCGTGAAATGCTAATATCACCGGCCATTTTGACTTGATTTCTTAAAAACCATCCTTGAAGGGTACTTGTTATCACCATTCTTGCTAACGAACTCCATTTTTTCTTCGTTTTTCTGCCGAAAACCCCACTTAAAAGGTTTTCCTGAAACTTTTGTTCATTATTAATTTATTTTAATAGACTAAAAGGTCTAAAAGGACGTGGACAAATTTTGATGTTATTAATGACACGTTATTCCTTGAACTGTTTTTCTCATTACGTCTCACTTTTCTAAAAGGGCCTGAAGGAAAAGGGGTCGAAAACTGGAGTGATCTCCGGGTCGTTGGAAAGACGGACGGCCACGGGAGGGAAAGATTAATGAAATTTTCCGTTCGGATTAATGAAATTTCAGAGCCTCCAAAATAAACCAATTTCGTCGACTCCATCTTCTCGTGTTCTCGACCGCAATTGTTTTATTTTCTTAAATAAAAATACGTTCGACTCCTTTTTTTTTCTTTTCTTATCGGCGTATTTTGAAGGAATTGAAAGGGTGTCCAAACTTTTTTTATCCCGAATAAGAAAATCGTGGTGTGGGAAAGTAATTTTGGAAAACGTAGTAAATGTCGTAAGTAAATCTAAAGAAACTTTTTACGCCAAAGTTCTTTTCCCCTTCGGGCAAAAATGATCGTTTTAGAATAAGATATAATCTTAAGAAATTGGTTCCGAAAATTTTCAATATTTTATGTCAAAAAGCTAGAATCTCATTTTATTTACGAGGGAAAAAATTCATTATTAATACATATTTTTCATGTTATTTTGTTGTAAAAAGGTGAATAAGAAATGAAAGTTTTTTTTAATTGAGTGATTAAATGATAATTAGATGTCGGTTTACTTTTAAACTAGACGCAAGAGTTTAACTTCAAGTTGTTCCTGACATGGAGATAATCCCAGGGCTCTTGTACAAGAGGATTAACGGCTTTCGGTTTACCAGAAAACCTCATCTTGGCCTAAATCTTTATTCTTAGTCTCTCCCACTAATGAGCGTCGAAAAAAAGGCCTAATTTGATGACGAAGTTCGGTTTAAAAAAACCGTAGCAGTTTTGCGCTCTAATGAAGTCGTGATAAACGAGTGATGCGGGCGAAGGTTCTTTAGCTCGAAGGCGCAAAACACTAACCCCCGGGATGGATCCTGGCGATCTATCAACCCCTGGAGACATATTGTAATTATTAGTCGACACTAACGACCGTTGCAAATGCTAAGAGTTTAACCTTCCATTCCATAATCAACACCAAAATTTAAAACGTAATTCAGGCAAAAAGTTTGCACGATTTCTCCCATTCGAGATATTAAAAATGGATGTTTCACGCCCTCCACATATCTTTATTGAAATCTTCGAAGCGGGAAATTTCGCTTGAAATCAATAAAACGAAGTCCTTTGTCCCAAATTTGTCAATCGAAAAGCCATAAAAAAGTTGACTACTATTGTACACTTTATATCTTTTAAAAAAAAGGTCAACAAGCCAATAAATCCACTTTAATATGCAGAATATTGAATAAGCAACCTCAAAAACTTTTTCCCATAAATCCCTTATTTTCCGATATAAAATTTTACATTGTAATATTCGAGTTTTATTGAGCGACTTATTTTTTCTCCCCTTTTTTAGAAAGACTATTAAATTGTGTGGAATGAGGTCGAAATTAATGCAGAATTCCCAACGGTTATAAATCGTCCACTGTAAATATTTAGTTACCTCTGGAAAATTTTATTCACCCATATTTAATTTTTTTTTAATTAAAAAGTGCAGCAATCAGTAGGTTGGGAATTAAGCGGAATAATTGATGGGATAAAAGGGGAGAGTAATATTTGTCTCGGATTATTGGAGCGATGCAGGGGAAGAGGAGATGCAGAGGATTGAAGGGCGAAAGCCCGGGATAAGCTCCAGTAAACCGCATAGAACCCGAAAACCCTATGACCTAGAACGGCTATAACACAACGTCAAAACGTTCAAACTCAGAAAAAACGCTTTTTAGCATTTAGATCGGCGATAACATCCCTATAAAAAACACTTAAGGGATCCTTTTTTTTCGCAGGGAGGAAAATGACCGAATAAACATGTAGAGGAGGTTCTTAGGTGGGCGTTTTTATAAGTCATAAAAGGCGGTTTTCACTTTTTTCTCAGTAAAAAGGGTGTTAACATCAAGCGGCATTAAATGAGAATATTAGGCATGTTTTGATTACATTTAGATATTTTTTATGATATTTTTAAACAATGAAGTTTTTTTATATCTATAGAAGGGTCGGATATTTTTGATAGGAGATAAGGGAAAGAAAAAAGAGGATCCCTATTGATCAAGGTGAATTTTCACGCAGCCCTTTTTTTTAGATTGTATTTTATCTTCAATGAAAACTGTATCATAATAATAAATATCTTGCATTTATCCTGCTTTATGTTTATCTGTGAGGCTTAATACGTTCGGCTGCACTTTATTGCTTCCAGCTGGTTTAATCCCGTAAGAAATGCAAACTTAAAAATTTTTTGGGACAATCAGCATAAAAATCACAAAAAAACAATAAAATTTTAAATATCGCCCGATAGATAAATGAAAGTCGGAAACTTAATAACTTTTTTTTGGCTTAAAACCCAAGGGAAAACACCGAAAACCTTTACTTTTTCACCGCGGCAATCGAGGAAAACGACCATAATAGATGTTTTAACGCCATATCACCCGATAAAAGGTGTTTTTACACCAAAAAATCAAGGAAAACGGCCCAAATTGCATAAGGCGCTTGAACACCCGTGCTACAACCTGGTGAAACGTGTTTCTACACCAATAAAACGGCGTTTTTTAGACCAGAAAATCGAGGAAAACGTCCAAAACGCCCCACCACCCGGTAAAACAGGGTTTTTACACCAAAAAATCAAAAAAACCGCCCAAATTTCATAAGACTCTTGAACATCCGTGCAAGACCCGATCAAACGTGTGTTTCTACACCAATAAACGGAGTTTTGAGACCAAAAAATCGAGGAAAACGTCCAAAATATGATGGTAAACTCAAAAATTTCAAATCCTGTAGTTTCTGGTTTAGCTTTGAAAAATTGTGTCTCACTTGTGACAATCATTTTGGTTATAAAATGTCCCTAAAGATGTTTAACGCCCCACCAACCGGTAAAACGGTGTTTTTACACCAAAAATCAGGAAAACGGCCCAAATTTCATAAGACGCTTTAAACACCCGTGCTAGAACCCGATGAAAAGTGTGTTTCTACACCAATAAAACGGTGTTTTTAAACCAGAAAATCGAGGAAAACTTCCAAAATATGGATGGTAAACTCAAAAAATTCCAAATCCTATAGTTTCCTGTTTAGCCTTGCCAAAGTGTGTCTCACTTGTGACAATCATTTTGGCTAAAAGATGTTTAACGCCCCACCATCCGTTAAAAGGTGTTTTACACCAAAAAACAGGAAAACCGCCCAAATTTTAGACCAGAAAATCGAGGAGATCGATGCCAGGTGTGGTAAACTCCAAAAATTCCAAATCCTGTAGTTTCCTGATTCATTTTGGTTATCATTTTACCTCTAAAAACCATGAAACGTTTTGAATAAGTAATAATAAAAATAATTTTTAATATTCTTTTTACCTATATATTTTAGTGAATTCTGTTTTTTCTGTTTCAGCATGTTTGGTGAGCTACGCGACGGAAACTGTGATGCAGATATGTCACGGTAAGAGACGCTGCACGTTATCCGCCGACGCCGCCACATTTGGAAACCCATGTAGAAAAGAATCCAGAATGTATTTAAAAGTCGTCTTTACTTGCGGTAAGAGGATTTTTAAAAACTTTTTTTAAACAATTAAACCTCAGAGAGAAAAAACTGGATTAAAAAGGGCTCAGGAAAAAAAAGCGGCTGTTCTTAACTCAAGGCTTTTTTTTGACAAAAAAAAGAAAAAGGGAAGCAAACAAGGTTTATGTTGATACAATCTCGACCACCCTTTTTTTTCTTCTTCTCTATTCTTTAAGCTGTCTTCCTATTTTAGGATCGCCAGTTTTTCCCTCCCATTGAACCAAAACGAATAAACTGTTTGGTTTTGTAGGAGAATCGAATTGACCTTTTATTGGATACTTGACTACATTTTATGAAGGTTCGGAAAAAAAGGAGTGAAAAAAAGGGATTATTTTAACTGGATAGATTTCCCTCGGTGATCGTGTAGTACAATGAAGCAGACTTCACTTACAAATAACTAAGTTGCCCAACGGGGAGGCCCAGCGGTGCAATTAAGCTTGTTAATTTGCCCCGGGATTGGATTAGTTCACACGACCAGTGTTGATCAAGCATACAAATTAGGTCTTTTTTCTCCCACCTACGAAAATACCTCTAAAATCCTCCAGTATTATTCAAAGAAATCCTCCAACGTCAAAAAACAAAGCGCAAAAGTAAGGGATTTCTGAGAAAATATATATCGCCATACATAACTTGGAAAAATTGTGGGCCGTAATTCTCTGAAAAACAAAAATTGAGAAGTTTTTTTTTTTATATTAGAGAACCAACAAGGCAGAAAAATCCGAGAAAGATTTTTAAATAAAAAAAAAACTCTGATCAGTTGATGGTTTTAATTTAAATCCGTTAGGCCGTGGAATCTGACATGCAAATCTTCTATCGAAGTGGAAAGGAAAACCTAAATAAAAAAACAAAATCGTAGCTTAGTCTTTTATTTAAATTGTGTTCTAAAAATTCTTTAACAAATAAAGAAATCCTTTACGCATTCCTGGACCTCAATATTAATGCTTTGTCGATTCAACTTTTTTTTAGTACCGAGAAAAGTGTTGAGGGAGCAGTACGAGGAAGGCCCGAAGAAGACGAGATGCTCCTCGTCGTCGACGATGACGCGGAATACGAAACGGTCGACGAAGATAACAGCCTTCTCCCTCGCCGAATCTCGCCGGAAGGCACAACACGACCTACGGCCTCCCTGTCACTTCACCACCCCACAAACACGATTCGTCTTCTAAGCCCCCTGGTCCCAAACCAGGAAACAGAACCTTCATGGAATCAGGTAAAATTGAATAACAGACGGTAAGGATTACGGGAAGCAGGGAGAGTAACCTTTAAAAAATTTTATCTGTTTGCTTTCAATGTGTGCTTTTATTTCCATCTATAGGGATGTAAAAATCGTTATGTAGGCCCCTTTTATAATCATTCATATTTTCAAACTTTTTTTGATTTTAAGTAGGCTAAAATCTATCGTAGGCGTGTAGTCCCGATGTTATTTTTGAATTTTACCATGAAAACGCGATTTTCGAATTAGAAAAAAAGACTTGACTCATCTGTCAAAACATTCAAAACCCTGAGTGGCTTTTTTAAAGAAAAAGCTCGACTTCTTCGACTTCCTAGTATCCTAAATTTGACTCCCAAATGGGTCGGATAAGAAGGAAATTGATGAATAACTACGTCCGGAGTGGATAGTTGGAGGACTCGATGAATAATTCAACGCGAAAAGAAAATCTAGTCTAATTAAAAAGTTGAAAAGAATGTTTAATCACTTGGTTTTACGGGTTTTCCCCTTCTATGAATAATCACGTTACTTGATAAATAATAAAAAAAAAAGATGGAAAATTTTTATGTGGACATTTTTTTATTAAAAAATTTTCCTTTCTTTTACATAATTTAAGCACAGCGCTTTTAAAAAGAAAACACCCATTTAAAGCACGCGTTAGATTATTCACAATGTAAAATAGCACTTTACTAACCACTTGTATTATAACACTTTACCCCTGAATATTTTATTTTTTATTTTTTCATTTTATTTTTTTTTCTTGCCATTTTCTGGGGGTTGCCGTTAGGTAAAGTACGGAAGGCGACACCTTCACCCCCCAAACGAGATTCAGAACGATTTCTCCGGTTTCGAAGACGAAGAAGCGTCTCTAGTCAACTGTACACTAACGATTGTTACCTCCCGGGATCGGAAAGACAGGATCATCGGATTTGTATCGCATTGGATCAACACCTACCATTATCTATCAAGTAAGTTTTTGAAAAAATAGAATAACGGGCGCGACTTTATGATTAGTCGGTGAAGGATTAACTCGGGAAGTAATTTTCTTTCTACTTTTCTCTAAGAGGATACGGTTGGAAATAAGGATTAAGTGAGGGATTAAAAGGGGACTTTCGAGTAATAAAATGAAGAAGTGGCCAAGAGAGTCGCGATAAGACTCATGTCGGCTTGACCCATTTCTAACGAGACCTACAAGCCGAAACGACTAAAATAAAATTATTCCGACCTTTTATCCTCGTCACACCTTATCCGCTGGCAGCTCAAAACTTATATTGCCAAGCACTACCACGATCGCGATTGATCAAAACGTTGGTGGCACCCGACAGTTCTTTGAACCTCAGGAAAATTTCGAGTAAAAGGCCTTTACCGATCGTATGTGGCGTTCGATATGCCAACAAAAAGTTGCAGAAGAAACACATGACCGCCCCCGAAATTCCAAGAAAAAAAAACTTCAGAAACCGTGTCTGAAAAAGATATTTCTGGACCCGATGACCCGGAAAAAAAATCCACAGGTAAATTGTAAAAAACTCCTTATCATCTTATTATTTTATCACATCATATAAAATGCGGTAGGCTTTTTTTTGGGGTTAAATTTTTTTTTATTTTATCACATCATATAATATGCGGTAGGCTGTTTTTTGGGCTTAAAAACGTTAGAAATTCAGAACTCCAAAATGTCAAATCGAACCTAGGAAGATGGAAAAATGAAGGGTAAAATAAGAACTGGCTTCCGCAGCTCAGTTGGTAGAGAGCCACGGCTAGAAACCCAAAGGTCATTGGTTCGTATCCAATTGGGGGCCTAACTTTTTCTCCACTCTTTTCCACTGTCGGTGAAGGGTTTTTAATAGAAAGTTTCAGGGAATCGTAATTTGTCCTTCCCGTATACGACTCACAAAAAGGGAAAGGCCTTCTTTTTATAACCCAGTTTCTGGGAGTCGTGGCTGGTTTTTCTGATTAACTATAACAGCGCAAGAAATTACCTATCCCTAAAACGTTCCCGCCAATTTTCACTTAGGTAGTAATTTGCCCTTTCCGTATAAGACTCCCAAACGGGAAAGGTCTTCTCGTAGAGGCTTTATACATAACCCAGTTGCAGGGAGTCGTTCCGACTCAGTTAGTTCACAATGTTCTCACTAGAGCAAATTCATGAATCGAAACATGTTTTCTGATTAACTATAACAGCACAAAAATTACTATCCCCAAAATGTTCGCCAATTTTCGCTTAGTGTGGTAATGTATAAAAGCCGATGAAGTTTAGGGAAACAAAAAAGTAAGGCCTCCAGTGGGATTCGAACCTACGACCTTTGGGTTACACCTTACCTTCTCAGCTATCTGCAGCAGATATGGTTTTTAGTTCACACGGTTCAATATTTAAAAAGAAAAAAGAAAAAAAATTTCTTAAATCATGAGCAGTAGTTTTGAAAAGTTTTTCGCCGTAAATAAAATAAATTGAATTTCGTCAATTGCGCAAAAAATTGAATAAAACTTATTTTTTTGCTTCAAATCCAAGATTACCTTCACCAAAAATGGTTCACAAGGTTCTTTTTTTACACTTGAACTTGAAAAACCGGATAAACATTGAAAAAGCTCTTAAAATATGAATTTTATCATGCGATTAAAAATGGATATTTTTATAAGCGCTTCGGACAAAATCAGTGCAATAAACTACACAAGGACGAATGGGGAGTCGTCATACATAAAAATTACAAGGGTTCTCAATCATCGTCGATTTTTCCATTAAAGGTTTCAGTAATTTAAAAATAATTACTATTATTTTAAAACGCCATTAATGCTTTACTGTTTTTTTAATTTTAAGTTTTATAATGAGCGTTTATTTTTTACCACCAGTTCTCAATGTTCTACTCGTTTATCAGTAACCTTAAAGGAGCTGTGAACGACCTACTCAATTTTTTTTGTTTTATCTTGTTGTTCCTTGGATTTTTTATCGAGATTTTTTAAATATTAAAATAGGCAATCTTACTGGCAGCTTGCGTGACGGTGTCGTTGATGCAGATCGATCCAGATGACGTCGATGACAAAAATTGGTTTTGCACCTTTTTATCGGAGGAGAAGACGTAGCATGCTAACGGTAGATCTCTGGAAAAGAAAAATGAATTAAAATCAACTCATCAACCAAAATACCTTTCGTTAATAAAATTGACGGCTTCTTCAGAAGTGTCGATGTTATAGATTGGTAAGATGGGTCCAAATATTTCCTCCTTCATCACAGGATCTGTGGGCTTTACGTCTGTCAGAATAGTCGGGCTGATCATTCTGTCGCTTTCTCTCACTTCGCCGCCATGGCGACTTGCCCGTCTTTGATTAGACTGCAGAGACGCCTGCAACGAAATTCCCACATTTAAAATCCTTCGCAGGATTTTAGAAAAAAAAAATCCTTATTGATAAATATTTCAAAAGAATTCTTTTCCCTGAATAACTTCCGTTTTAAAAAAAACAAACCTTCAACTTGAATATGTTTAAGGATTTTTTTTTTACGTATAAAAAGAATAAGGAAATCACCTAAAGTGTGCTTCATTGATGATACAACAGAGATCTTTCGAATCCATGGGTTTGTCACCAAAAAAGGATTTGATGGTTTTTTTTGCTTCCTCTATGAACTTGACCTGGACGTCCTTGGAACAAAGTATGTAATCGGGAGCGATGCATGTTTGACCGGAGTTTAAACACTTTCCCCATAGAATCCTTCGTGTTGCGATCGCAATATCGGCGCTTTTATCGATATATACAGGGCTGAAAAAAGTTTAAAAAATGGAACTCAAAATTTTTTGTAGTACCTTTTTCCGCCCATTTCGAGTGTGACGGGAGTGAGATGCTCGTTGGCCGCCGCCCTCACTAATTTACCAACTTTAGTCGAACCAGTATAAAAAATAATCGAACTTTTCTTTTAAAAGGTTTTGAGTTTTTCCACTCCTCCGCAAACTACGTGAAAACAGTCCTAAATTTAAAAAAAAAAAAAAAAAAAAAAAAAAAAAAAGTTTAAATTCTGTCGAGTAAATATGAAAACATACTTTGTCTAAGTACTGAGGGATTATTCGCAAGGACTTTCGCTGTTGCCGGGGCGTTTTCCGACGGTTTTAGTACGACGCAGTTTCCGGCCGCGATGGCTCCAATCAAGGGCATTAAAAGAAGATTTACCGGGTAATTCCAAGCTCCAATAATTAACACAACACCCCTCGGGTCGTTTACAATAACAGCCTCATCAAGAAATGTTAGCAAAGTTTTCGGAGGCTGGGAAAATAAATTAATTTAAAGTTTCCCTTTTTTTACCACTTACTTTATAAGGTGCCATCCATGATTTAAGATTTGATAAAGTTAAGTGAGTTTCGTTTATGACAATGTCGACTTCAGTTACGGCTGATTCGAATGAGCTCTAAAAAAATGTTATGTAAAAAAAAATTCATATACAAAAAAAAATATGTTTACTTTCTTAAGGTCTTCCTTCAAAGAAGAAAAAAGTTCATCTCTATGATTTTCACACATGCGTATGAGATTGCCCAATTGCTTTTTCCTGAACTCATAAGGCTTTGTTTTCCCGTAGGTAAACGCGTAGCGGGCTTTGGTTAAAATCTAAATTCACAAAAATAAGCAATTAGTAGATAATACCTATAAAAAAATGTTTTTTGAGGAGGGAAATTTCACAAAAGAGAGTCAAATAATTGGTGCCAGCGGTGGTGGGATGGTCAACAACCACTCTACAGATTGAAAAAATCTCCCGCATTTTTGAAGTCCCAATATTTTCAAGATAATGGGAAATTCGGAGCGGCCTCAAGTTTTCGGAGGTATTTTGTTTACCTACTTAAAAAAAATCTTTTGTATTTCATAACTCAAGTAGGTAATAAATCATTACGTTTTTTATCTAGGAACGTGGTAGCGTTCCGCCCCGCAAAGCGAAACCCCCCCAAAGCGTAAAAAGTACGAACGGCTTTTTTCTGGTAGCAGCTCAAAATTGACTTGAAATTTGATTTGTTTGATATATTTAGATTATTTATTCGGTTGAGAGGAAGGAACCATAGTAGTAACAAATTGATAAATCAAAAATTAAAATTTATTTTGTTATCACCAGCGTTATCCGCCGACAAAAAAAATTCATCAAAAATTTAATTTTAAATCATTTTTATCATTATTGGTCGATAAGAATTTGGATATCCATTTTATTTTTTCAAGTATTTTCTTAACTATTGATCTTCCTAATTTTAAAATGACTTATTTCAGAAAATATTTATATCACTCAACCCTTCTCTACGCGAGGAAATCGGTTATTTAAAGCTTTCAGTTTAGACCTCCTCTGATTCCGTGAACTTAAATGCTTAAAGCTTTTTTTTTTACGTTCTAATTTTTTACTTTTTCTGCAGAATTGCACTGCGAGTAATGCGGGAAGGTAGCGTAAAACACATAAATAGCGACATTATTTAGATTAGCGTTATCAGCTTGTCAGAAATAGCTTAGAATTGACAAAGAAAAATAATGAATCTTTTTACACTAGAAAAGAAAAAGGTTTAGAGGGCACAGGTCAAAATTTTTTTGCCCGTCTTTTCTGTATAAAACAATAGTCATAAATTTTTTAAAGAAATGCCATTTCTTACCTCTCCCAATTGCCTTTCCTCCGTCATGTTTTCTGAAAAATAAAGAAGAAAAAGTCATCATAATCTGATTTTATGTCACAATAAAATTGAGAGAGTGAAAGATTCTTTTTTTTTCATACGATGGGGCCTTGAAAATATGCAAAATTTTATTGAATATTCCTGACTATTTTGTTTTATATCCAATAATTTTACTTGTTGAGAATAGTTACGCTTAACAAAGGGAAATACAAGCATCCGGGCGATATTCGGTCAACTTTTTTTCAATTCTATTTAGTGACCATTTTATTTGATTTTGTTGGTAGAATGCGCTTTGGGGAAATGGTAAATATGATGATCAATATTATGTTAATTGAGTTTGAAATATAAACACCAATTTGAATAAAAGTAAACAATACGAACCAGCCATAACGAGCTATTGACGAGCGAATAGATGCGTGTACGGGTGCCGTTGAAAGTGAACTAAAAAGGGTATCTAATGTCACATCCGTTTTATCAGTTGACTCAGTTTTTAAAATTATTGCGCCCCTCTTTTCTAAAACTGTTTATCTCTTTTCTTGCTTCTCAGACAATACATTATGTTACGTCTAAACGTTGACACCCTAATCTGCCAACTCATAATCTTAATTTGTTAGATTAGGAAGAGTTTGACGTTTTCCGGAAAATAATAGAATGACTCGTTAGGGCTTTATTGGTTTGATTTTCAGAACGAAAGTTTGAGAATTGGGGAAAAAGTTGAAGAAAAGGTTAACTTTTGCATATTGAGAAGCTTTTAAAAAAATCGTATAAGGTTGAATGACTTCCCGGTAATTGTCCCAATTTGACACGACTTATGTCGAATTAGATAAATACTATTAGGATTACGAAATCAATTACCTGGCGCGCTTTTTAAAGTCGGTGTTAACGATTTCCTTGGGGGGGGGGGGGGGGGGGTTCAGTTTAGGCGTTTAACATCTCTTTTACCAGTATTTCGATCATTTTCTGGTTTAGAAACACCCGTTGTATCAGGCTCTTTGGGCGTTAAACATTTTTTTAACGTCATTTTCCTCGGTTTCGTGGTCTTGAAGTCTTGAAAACCCCGTTTTATCAGGCGTTTAACAATTAATTTGGCGACTTCTGGGCCGTTTTCCTCGATTTTTCGGCGTAGAAACACCGGTTTCAACGGGTGTTCGAGCGTTTAAAACCCTAATTTAGGGGGTGTTTTTTAATCGTTTTCCTCGATTTTCTGATGGCAAAATATTTTTAGACATACCTTCGGAGATTTTTATAGGACTTCGCCTTTAAAAATTTGTTATCAATTGATTGTCCCTAATTTTCTCTAATTTTTTTTCCTTCTTTTTTTCACTAAAGCGTATAATTGTATCGATCTATTCTAAAAGTATTTTTTAATCTAAATGAAACATCGAATGCATGAATCTTTGTTATTAATAGCAGATCGATCGTTTTCAATTTTAGAATCTTAAGATTGTAATTGATTAAAATGAGCCTATGAAACAATCGTGCATATAAATTAGCATAAATAAATAGTTGGGCCATTCCGCCGTTTCTAGGGAAACCTCAAATAACCAGGGACTTGAGCCAATGGGATTAGCATGTTGGGTAATGCTCCAATGTGGGAATCGAACCCACGACCTGTGTACTCAGAAGTAATTAAGGAAGTCTTAACACCCTCGCCCTGCCTCCAAGAGAAGTAAACTGGGGGAAAAATCATTGCATTCGGCGGGTTGAGATCACTGAGGGACGATGGGCAAGGTGACCAAATGTCCAAAATTAAACGGCCCTCAATGAAATGAACCAGAGGTTTTTGTATAAAGAGATTTCTCGGGCGAAAGACAGCTAAGAAAGGACCGGAATCTGTGTTTCGCGACCAGAAAATCTATTTCAACGTTCTCAATCCCTTTAAAAAGATGTTAAACGCCCGAACACCCGATAAAATACTACTACTACGTTGTATATTACTACGTTAAACGCTCAAAACCCCGATGAAACCGGTGTTTCTACACCAAAAAATCTATTTAAGCGACCCAAAACCCGGTAACGTCCGAACGCATGATAAAATGGGAAATCCGAGACCGAAAAATCGAGGAAAACGACTTAGAACCCTTCAAAAAGGTGGTTTAACGATCGAATGTTTCCACACCAAAAAAATCAAACGACCAACAAAGAGCCTGAACGCCTTTTCTTTTACCGGGTTTTGGGTCTCTTTGTCGATTTTTTGGTGTAGAAACACAGTTTTCATCGGGTTTTTGAGCTTTCAACACCACATATTATCTGGTCTTCGACCGTTAAACACCCTATTTAATAAAATTGGTTTCTCTACACTAGAAAATCGAGGAAAACGACCGAAAATCGACCGAAAAATCGAGGAAAACTACTTAGAACCCGTCAAAAAGGTGGTTTAACGATCGAATGTTTCCACACCAAAAAAATCAAACGACCAAAAACAAGGAGGTGTGAAGCGCCTGAACGCCTTCTCTTTTACCGGGTTTTGGGTCTCTTTGTCGATTTTTTGGTGTAGAAACACAGTTTTAATCGGGTTTTTGAGCTTTCAACACCAAATATTATCTGGTCTTCGACCGTTAAACACCCTATTTAATAAAATTGGTTTCTCTACACTAGAAAATCGAGGAAAACGACCGAAAATCGACCGAAAAATCGAGGAAAACTACTTAGAACCCGTCAAAAAGGTGGTTTAACGATCGAATGTTTCCACACCAAAAAAATCAAACGACCAAAAATAAAGAGGTGTGAAGCGCCTGAACGCCTTTTCTTTTACCGGGTTTTGGGTCTCTTAGTCGATTTTTTGGTGTAGAAACACAGTTTAAATCGGGTTTTTGAGCTTTCAACACCAAATATTATCTGGTCTTCGACCGTTAAACACCCTATTTAATAAAAATGGTTTCTCTACACTAGAAAATCGAGGAAAACGACCGAAAATCCGGCAAAAACAAAATTTAAACGCCCGAACACCCAATATACGGATGTTTCTAATCCTGAAAAATTTTAAGTCCGCCAATGTGCGGCAAAAGGAGAAAAAAACTCGCCTTTTTCATTCGAATTTTGATAGAATAGATTTGATGACACTTTTGGTTTCGGAGGTTGGGATTGATGAAATTGCGTTAAATTTCTGTTTTATGGTACTGCAAAGTTTAATCTATATAAATTTTGTGGGTTATACTGCCGAGTTACGCCCGTTTTAGGCGTTTCTGAATATGAAAATCACTCGTCAAAATTAATCTAATTAATGATTTAGACACGTATGTACCACCTTTACTCTGAATAACATACGTGCATTTCTAATGCTCTTAAAATCCCAAGGATTGTAAACTTCATAGCAAATGTTATAAAGGAAACAATGGAATTTAAATTGCGAATTCAATGTACAATAATTTTTTTTTTTTTCAAGCGATTGTTCAAAGGTAAATTTGATTTTCAAAAACGTCAGTTTGAGTTCCACTGTATTAAATTTTGAACTACTATAAGCCATTTCAGATATCATGATAAGAAATAAAATCGTTAATTCATGACCAATAAGTGATCTGGGTCGATTTAATCATCGAGTCTGAGTAACAAGGTATGATTAGACGACAGAAATGTTTTTCGACAGAAAAAAAATTAAGTTATTGAATTATTACGTTCAAAAAATGGTTTTAAAAAAGTTAAAAATCTTACCATCTTTGGTGGAGGATAGTTTTTTGTCGACGGTGACAAAAAGTAATTGCGAGTCCATGACGGTCATCGAAATCGTACGTAAAGACGTCGGCGGATCGACTTCTGTAGCGTTGGTAGTCGTCGCTAAACAGTTTCTGATTACTGAATGTCAGCCGGCCGCGGCGTCTGCCTTTCCGCCCCCTCCTCACCAACGGCCGCAGACGCTGGCGAATAGTAATCAAATCTCGCGGAAAAAAAAAACCTCGCGGATGACCTTGACTTCCGAAGCCCCGAGCTTCGTCCTTCAATCATGTCTTGTTTTGATCCCTAGAGTTTATTTGTTTCAACCTCCAATTTTTACCTACTTCCTATTGGGATTATGGATTGGAAAAACGTGGGGAAATTTTTTGAAAATGAGCTTATTATCCCACAAGCTCAGTTGGCGAGAGAAAAATTGTTTACACCTTAACTTTGAACCTAAATGATAGCAAAAAGGTATAGTAGCGCCGCTACCGATACCGAGGTGGTGCGTTGAACCCCCGGCACCCCACTAAAAAAACAAACCCTTTTTAACTTCCTTAAAGAAGTTATTGTGATACCCTCGACGTCTGGTTTTTGGGGAAAGGTCTTCCAGACCCCGTAGGATCAATTCGAATATTGATCTTCACTGATCTCAACTTTGTCTGTGGTGCCGGCCGGCCGTAGCATTTTTTTCCGGAACACTTTACGGCCACAATTTTCCACCAATTTTCACCAGATTTTCACCTAATTTTCTTTATCAGTGAACAAGAAACTAACGAGGGTGATTTTTGAATTTCGAAAAAATGGCGGAGATATGTCTGTTTGAAATTTTAAAAAATTCGCTGCGGCCGAACCGTTGTTCCGATTTTTACCAAATTTGCACCAATTACTCCTTATATTTTTGTCGAATTTTTGGTGTAAAACAATTGCAACTTTTAATAATTATTTTTTTTAGTTGGGAGAAATTTCTTACTTCTACCCATTACGAGAAGCACATCCCTAGGCCAAAGAGCCCATTATTTCTACCTTGACACTTTTGACAAAAAAAAAAAAACTTAGAAAATTTTTCGGAAAAAAAACTTGGAAATTTTTCGGGGAAAAAAAAACTTC